>AWOL01S0010932.1:7357-26631 GCA_000715115.1 Nicotiana otophora | reverse complement strand
TATATATATATATATATTAGGCCGAGTGTTATCACTTTGAGTTGTTGGCCAATTATTTGAGAAACGATAAAGGTTATATTCACTTTATGCTCATGTATTTGTATTGTAAGCACGTGACTCGTAATTCGATAAGTTTCTTCTTTTCTTATGGAGCGAGCAGAACGCCTCGGCAGTATATTGAGATGCAACTCTGGTTCATACCGGTCGACCCTCGGTAATGTACACACCACTCTAGATTGGGCCGTATGACCTTGGCATAATCGTGCATTATATCGCTAGCATTCCGAATATTCACAAGATTTTCCTTCCACCAATGCCTGGCATTTGTTATGGTATTCCTTATCCGTTTGTTACTGGCACTTAATATATCTGAGTTATTGAGATAGAATACGAGATTAAGAAATTCATATCTTTAAAAGAAATTTTGGAAGACTATTTAAATTACAGTTTTACCCCATTATTACTGTTGTGCTTCATATCTGTTTATGATTCATCATACTGCTCTATTAGACCTCTAGTAAGTGTCGATGTCGACTCCTCGTCACTACTTCTCCTGGGTTAAGCTAGATACTTACTGGGTACGCGTTGATTTACGTACTTATGCTGCACTTCTGCACTAAATATGCAGGATCTGACAGGTTCATTTGGTGGTTATCTTGGCGCGTAGGTGCAGTTGCTGTGGAGACTTTTGGTGAGTTGCATTCCATGCTACGTATCGCAGCCCACAGAGTCTTCATCGTACTATTTACTCTATTCTGTCTTATTTACTTTTTGGACAGATATTGTATTATTATTTTACTCCTTAGTATATGCTCATGCACTTGTGACGCTGTATTTTGGGGTTACTCTAGTGATTGTTATGGTTCGGCTTAATATTGTCATCTTTTATTTTATATCTTACTAATATTTTAAGTATTTATGATTTTTAAACGCGTTGAATCTTTTACTTAATAAGACTTATTATTTTAAGATTAATAAAATGAACAATTAAGCAAATAGTTCACCATTGGCTTGCCTAACGGCGACGTTGGGCACCATCATGACTTATAGTGGATTTTGGGTCATGATAGCTTGGTATCAAAGCTCTAGGTTCACTTAGGTCTCACGAGTCATGAGCGAGTCTAGTAGAGTCTAGCGGATCGATACAGAGACGTTTTTACTTATCGTCGAGAGGCTACAGGGCTATTAGGAGCACCTCCCTTCTTGATTTCTCATCATGCGATTTGATTCCATTGAAGCTTGTGCCTTCATTTCTTTCCTAATCAATCTTATGCGACATAGAGAGCTTGTTATCAACTGGCATCGAGGAGTTGTAGTGGTACTGCATACGTGGTATAGGATGTTTCTTCCTGCGTATTCGAGCAAGCTATTATCGTCGTCTTGTGGAAGGGTGTTCAGTTGTTGTAGCCCAGTGTCAGTGTTGCCTATGATTTCGCGACTGTGCATAGTGTGTTATGATGTTCGTGCGTTGTTATCGCGTAAAATTGGTGTAAATGGTAGAGTGCTTGTGGATATGTCACGACAATGAATAGTAGAGTGTAAATCAAAAAAAGGACTTCTCAGTGCATGGTTTAGGGGTTCAGCATTTAGAGCTAGAGAAGAAAAAGTAATTGGACTATGGATAGTTCAGGCCTCGGTTGACGGAGTAGCAAGGTTGGATATTTTTGAACTTGGTGGAAATTCTCATTTGTGATGTGGTGTCGTCGTCTTTGTTTGAACATATTAAGGCTCATCGGTGTTATGGTCTTCTTTGATTTTCCTCCGGGGCAGGGTGTTAGGAAATGGTGCCTAAGAAGGGGTTATCAGAGATGGCGGTGTATGTTGGCTTTAGAGTCTAATCAGTGTTTCTAATGTTTATGGATCGAGAAAGATGATCTTCGAGGAGGCTTAGAGTTGGTAGCATTTATTAGTTCAGGCGCTACAGAGATGGATTTTGATTTGAGGTACTACTTAGGCAGCGAAGGATGAGGAAAGACATGGTGGGAAGTGTCTCGTGGTGGTTAAATTGCTAGTAGGCCAACTATGAACTACAGAGGCCGAGAAGTTGCTTGAGGATATGGGGTTATCAAAGTGGGAGTGGCAGAGTACCATATGGATTCCGTGGTAGGATAGTCACATACTTTGAGAAAGTTTAGAGAGATTTGGGGATCATGGTGGACAATGGCTAAGTCTATAAATTTCATTTAGGATGGTGGCTACTGTACTGAGGAAGGTTTAATATGATAGAAAGGAGTTCGCTTGGAATGAAGAGGGGTGTAAAAGCTTGATTATCATTATGGGATGCGACGTGACTTCGAGTTTGGAATGTATTGTCGGGCTTTCAGTTAATGTCAATGGGGAATGAATAGACTTTTACAGCTAGTGGACGAGCATGGGCTCAGGAGGGTTTGCTAATTTCGTGGTAGTTGTAACCAAGGCAATGTCGTTAGAAGATGTCGAAATGGAATTCCACAGGCGGGCTATATCCTGTGAGCAGGTTAACGGTTGTGTGATTTTGATGAAGTTTCTACGGATAGCTCTACTTACTACCCGGTAGAAGGTCGAATATGCGATTTTGGCTGATAATTAGGAATGTTCATGAAAAGTTTAACAAGAAACTACGAGAAATGTTGCTAGTTAATGGTGCGAGATCATGATAATTGAGAATAAGGAATCTTTGTGGGTTTTACATTTATGTGATTGTAGCTTAAAGCTAAGTGGGGGAGCCCACCGCCTACGATTGGGCCGCGTGGTTTTCCTCTTGTGAAGGTTTTGGGAAGACTCAGAGTTTGTACTTATTGTGGATGTATAACGAAAAGAATTCATTCGGATGCTTCTTTGGGAGTGTTCATGTGCTATCAGCGCACTAGAGTTGGGTTATATATTCGGAACCAAGTTAGAGTGGGTGACTCGCAATAGTGGTTCTAATGGGTTCAAGAAAGTAAGCGCAGTGTCTAAGGATTTTAGGTCCGTTATGTGGTTAAGGATTGAGTTTTGCAGTGGGTTATAAAAGGGACTTAGAGTGTTTTTGTGTTAGCACCGGGGTCTGTGGTGCGATGTTTGAGAGATGGGAGGAAACAGCTTCATATTCATAAAGGATCTTTCAGAATAGGTGTACCAATTGGAGATGCTATTGGACGTATGAGGAGGGTATGAGATGGTCCACGGGTATTGAGGTGATGTGGTCTCGTGAATTGAGTCACTCAGAATGAGTGTTGTTGAGTTTCGTTAGGTTTTTGGATGGAGTTATTATTATTTCTAAGGTAAGTCAAGAGTAAATTGAAAGAAGTTGGGTCAGTTAGTAATGGTTTTAATCAGCATGATTGTGGAAATGCTCAGTTCCCTCAGCGTGTTAAGTTATACAGGTGGTTTGTGGTTGTACGTGCGGACGGACATCCACCATAATTTGATTGATTTGGGAGGTATTTGATTTAAATGGATTTGTTATGTGTAAATGGATCCCGGAAGAGCTATGACGGTTTAGACCACGACTTGAGGTTTGTATTTTCTGCGGTTATGGGAATTCAATTGCGTGTTGCAATGGTTCTTCTGAAATGCGTTAAGTGAAAGGTTTCTAGCCAAGAAAGTGTTCATTCTACTAGTAGTTCGGGGGTTATGATGAATTCTTGTACTCTTACGTAGCGGCGTGATATGTGTAGTGAGAAGCATGGGAATTGAAAGTTGAGGATTAAGGTTGCGGCTAGGAGTTGATAAGAATATTACAAGCTCGGATGAGCAAGGGAGAATTCATATGTTCAGAGTAAGCTGGCATTATCTTAGGATCGCCTGAGAATGGTGTTCTGTGGAAGAGGCATTGTGTATTGATTTGTAGATTCTTGATTTGCTTTACATAGTTAGTACGGATAGTGGTATGAAGGTGCATACTTTGCTACCTAATGCGAAAGGTCGTAGGAGCATATCTCATGGGAAAATTGTACAAGTGTGACATGATAGTCACTTGATTGTTAAGGATTGAAACCGAGTATGGAGATTCTGGTACTATCGCTAATGTGAGAGTTTATGCCTAAAGGGCGCTCTATTCATTTGGTTGCGGACTGTGGGAGTTTGTTCCATAATGGATGGATGCTCGTGTATGTCATGAATAGGGCCATTGTGGATCCTTGAAAGGTTGTTGGCCCAGTATGGTATGATCAGAATCGAGGTCCGGGTGTGGGTCTAATATGAATGTGTGCTCTACCCAAGTCGGATGTGTTCATTCGGAATAGCATTGCTTACGACGAAGTCTTCGGCCATTGGATGTTATTCCCATCGTCAGCTATTCAATGTAATACTCTATTGTGCCATATGGGTTGTGAGACGGCTTGATTATTCGCACTTGTGTTGTGATCCCGTGTAGCTTGTGGTGTTATATGAGCAGGATAGCTCTCGAGATGCAGGTCATTTACTGCACCTTAGTTGTGCTTTTGTTTTTGCAGTGCATGGCGCTATCCGTATCCTCAAGATTGTATTATGCACTTGACGCGCTTGTGGTCAATATTCGGGCATTTAGTAAGTATAAGCATTACGGCTTGCTGGGTGTTTCCTTGTTGATTGTTGTGTGGATCGGGTGGAACGCCGCCACGGGTATGTTCTGTGGATCGGGTTATGTGCCACAATTATTTCATGGTTGGATTAGGTTGCACGCCGTAACAATGTCATATTTGGATCGGGTTGCACGCCAACACAGTGAGATGTTGAGTACAGTTCCTTATACTTATTCTTGTGTGTCTTGTTTCTCGTCTTCGAGAAAGGTTTATAGCATCTATTGGTCATTTTATTCGTTTCGCCGGTTGGGTAGTTCTTTCCCAGAGTTTGTTCTTCCTTATGTGTCATATTCAAGTTATAGCTTGCTGGCGCGATGATGGCATCATGCGAGATTTTAGTTAGTGTTTGAGGTAGCTTATTACATGAGCAGCTTGTACTGGGTGAGATGAGGTTATTGGACCTGGAATCAGTGCGATCGGATTTATGTGAGGTATATTAAAGAGAAAATGTCATTATTCAGTTCAGAATGAGGTAACGGTTCTGGTCAACGGAGGAACTCCAGGAAATTTTGATTTGGCAGGTGGTTATAAACTTCTACATGTCGTTTTCATCGTTGTAGTACCGCTAGGGTTGGATAAAGGCTTATACGCATTATGAGGTATAATACGGATATTGGGTTAGTGAATTTGCAGTTGTTGTGCTTGGAGGAGATTACCATGGGCAAATGAGTTATGCGGTATATTGTGTGGTATCAGCATGGGTGATTGATCTTGTGTTGGTTCAGCATGTGGAGATTGATACGATGTTCGTATGTTAGAATCGGGTCTCGTTGAGAATTCTGGATATTGGAATTGTTTTCTAATGCTTGTTAGTTAATGTTATAGGGAGGATCTTTAGTCTGGCTAGAGCTAATTTTCTCACATGGGTTGTGGTGGCACGGGTAGGTGCACGAGGTATTAAATAGCGATTTTGGACAACTCGGGAACGGTTCTTGGCACGTTTGAGGACGAACATATGTTTAATTGGGGGAGAATGTAACGACCCGACCAGCCATTTTGAGATCTAGCGCGTCGTTCGGCGGTTTGAGGCCTTGAGTAGCTTCACTTCATGTATCATGACTTGTACGTGTGTTCGGAATTGAATTGTGGAAACTTCGGCGTTGATTCAGATGGGAAATTCTCAATTCAGAAGCTTAAAGTTGGAAGCGTTGACTAAGGTTTGACTTTGGAGTAAATAATCTCCGAATCAGGATTTGAAGATTCCAATAGGTTCGTATGATGATTTCGGACTACGGCATATGTTCGGGTGGAGTATCGGGTCGCCCGGGAGCATTTCCGCGCTTATTGTGGAAAGTTGGCATTTTAAAAGTTTTAGAAATTCCTAAGCTTGACTTGAAGTGGAATTTGGTATTATCAATGTCCATTTGGGATTCCGAGCCTTGGAATAGCTTCGTCATGTCAGTTGGGACTTGTGTGCAAAGTTTGGATTCATTCCGGGTTGATTTGATATGTTTCGGCATGAGTTTTGAAAATTGGAAGACTTGAAAATTCATAAGTTTGATTCGAGGTGCGATTTGCAATTTTGACATTGTCTGATGTGATTAGAGGCCTCGAGTAGGTCCGTATTATATTATAGGGCTTGTTGGTATATTCGAACGGGGTCCCGAGTGGCTCGGATGCGTTTCGGACGAGGTTCGGATCGTTTCATATCATTTTTGGTTAAGGTTGATGGCAGAGGTTCTGGTGTGTCCGCATCTGCAGAGGGATGATCGCAGATGCGATCCTGCAGACGCGACACTTTGGTCGCAGAAGCGAAATATGGAGTGGAAGGGGGGAGCCGCAGAAGCGGAATGTTAGGCGCATCTGTGCATTCGCAGCAGTGAAAGGCAGCGCAGACGCGGATTCTTGAATCGCACCTGCGTTTGCGCAGAAGCGGAACTTTTTTCGCAGCTCCAAAGGCTGGCCTCCAGTGCTTCTCCACAGAAGCGAAGTTTTGGTCGCAAAAGCGACGCCGCAGGTGCGGAAAATCGGTGGGCAGAATGCTTTGTTAAGTACGGGGGTTTGGCTCATTTTCATTTTATTTCTTCTGGCTCATTTTCATTTTATTTCTTCCATGGGAGCCGACCTTGGAGTGATTTTGGAGCATCATTTTCATCGTTAACCATGAGGTAAGTAATTTCTACAAGTTGTGAGTTAAATATACGAATTTAGTCTTGTAAATTCATGAAATTGTGGGATTTGGAAGAAAACCTAGGAATTGGTAATGTTGTTTATTGACCACGATTTTAGAAATGGAATTAGGAATAAACTACATATTTGAGTTCGTGGTATCATGGGTAATGTTCATCTTCGAAAACTTTCCGAATCCCGGCACGTCAACCCGAGGGTTGACTTTGTTGACTTTTCAAGCGGAGTTGGGAATTATTATAAATTGTTGAATTATACGCATTGGAGTATATTTTGATTGATTTGAACATTTATTTACTAGTTTCGGATCATCTGGCTTTGAACTGAAGAGTTAGAGAGGCTTTGGGGCCGGTTATTGGAACTTCGGAGCGAGGTAAGTCTCATGTCTAACCTTGTGAGGGAGAAACTACCCCTAGTTTGATGTAATGTTTATGTGCTACTAGTTGTGGGTGCTACATACGTACGAGGTGACGAGAGTCCGTACGTAGCTAAAGCGTGTTTATGTCCGGGTAGACTTAGGACTTTATCATGTAATATTTGAATTATTTGAACTCCATTTGCTAGCTTAAATAATTGAATTTATAATGGAAATTGATTTAGAAATACATATATATTAGGTCGAGCTTTATCACTTTGAGTTGTTGTCCAATTATATGAGAAACGGTAAAGGTTATATTCACTTTATGCTCATGTATTTGTATTGTAAGCATGTGACTCGTAATTCGATAAGTTCCTTCTTTTTTTGTGGAGTGGGCCCAACGCCTCGGCAGTATATTGAGATGCATCTCTGGTTCGTGTCGGTCGACCCTCGGCAATGCACACACCACTCTGGATCGGACCGTACGACCTTGGCATAATCGTGCATAATATCGGTAGCAGTCCGAATATTCATGAGATATTTTTTCGACTGATGCCTGGAATTTATTACGCTATTCCTTATCCGTTTGTTACTGGCATTTAATATATCTGAGTTGTTGATATAGAATACGAGATTGAGAAATTCATATCTTTAAAAGAATATTTAGAAAATTATGTAAATTACAGTTTTACTCCATCATTACTGTTGTGCTTCATATCGGTTTATGATTTATCATACAGCTTTATTGGACCTCTAGTAAGTGTCGATATCGATTCCTCGTCACTACTTCTCTGGGGTTAGGCTAGATACTTACTGAATACGCGTTGATTTACGTACTTATGCTGTACTTTTGCACTAAATGTGCAGGATCTGACAGGTTCATTTGGTGGTCATCTTGGCGCGTAGGCGCAGATGCTGAGGAAACTTTTGGTGAGCTGCATTCCAAACTACGTATCGCAACTCACAGAATCTCCATCGTACTATTTACTCTATCCTGTCTTATTTACTTATCCAACAGAAGTATTATTATTGTACTCCTTAGTTAATGCACATGCACTTGTGACACTAAATTTTGGGGATACTCTAGTGATTGTTATGGTTTGTCTTAATGTTGTCATCTTTTGTTTTATATCTTACTAATATTTTAAGTATTCATGATTTTTAAACGCATTGAATCCTTTACTTAATAAGACTTATGATTTTAAGAATAATAAAATGAACAATTAATCAAATAATTCACCGTTGGTTTGCCTAACGGCGACGTTGGACGCCGTCATGACCTATAGTGGGTTTTGGGTCGTGACACAACTTGTGAGATTTCACTAAGTTGTTGTTGTTTTTATTTGAAATAATACTTACTCATAATTTAAATATGACAATTGTGTTCGCAAAATATTTTCGTAGTACGGAAAATAAACTGCAACAAAAATAATATGAAGAAAAAAAGAGATTTTATTGATGAATATTTGTGAGTACAATTCTATGTATCCCTTGATTCTCATCTACGAGATTCTCCATGATTCGAGGGCTTGAGAAGTGTCTTTCTAGAATGTAGGACGATGCAGACCTCCTTGTGATGTATTTAATCGTGAAGAACGTTGAGCAGCACTTTGTTGTTTCAGGTTGATCTCCGGAAAGAACTCCATTGACCACTCATTTGTTGAAGAACTATGCACTTGATGATTGATCTTCCGTTTGCGGATGCCTTCATCAATTACGAAATGCTCTTCTCCAACTCTGAATATCCTCAGAGAGTTAAGTAACCCCTCTATTTATAGTGGAGAGGATGGACAGTCCAGCTACATATGGACTCTCTTTCTTGATTTTGATTGGCTCGTGCAGGTCATCAAACTTATCACATAAGCTATGTGATAAGCTTGCTTGTGATTGGCCAAGACATGTCATTTTAGACACTTGAAAACTCTTGATTGGTCACTGTTTTAGACTTGGATTGCCACCTCATTTAACACGTGACATCATCTTATTGGCTTTAAGTTTGACTGGATATGCCAGTCTGGGCCATAAGATGAAATGGACCCTGGGCTTGAAAATAATAAAATGAACTAATTTAATTTAGAAAACTACCCTCTATATCCCCTCAAAATTTTACTATCCCATGATTTCCTCTATGGACCCAAAATGTCCCTCCGGCCCAAATATATTATATCTAAGAGCCCATAAATAATCCATAATATACTAACCCACCCATGCCTTTTAACTATTTTCTTGTTGCACTCGGTTCTCTCGAAATAGAGCTTCTCCATTTTTCTCAAACACAACTTCTCCATTTTTACTCTTGCTCTCAATGTAAGTCAAACGTTTAGTAGGTTTTCATATTTTTGTTCATAGTCGAGTCTATAATGGAGGAAAAGAAGTCTTTGAAGAAAAATATAATGTTGATAGCATCTCTAAATTCTATGAAATTAGCTGGTAAATTAGTGAAAATATAACCCTAGTTTCAGTAGGAATGATGATGATAATTTTGAAGATTTACCAGAATTTGGGTGCGATTTGGGGTATGCAACCCCTAAATCTATTGAATCAATGCAAAATACCCTTTTGAAGTAATGCAAAGTACCTTTGTTGATAGAAGGACTCGTTCACATAGCAGGACTCCTAGCGATAGAGTAACGAGGTCACAAACTGCTCAGCGTGTAGTTGTTGAAAAAGGCACAAGTTCAAAAAGAAAGATTAAAATGGTGGGAAAGGATGTTGTGAAGGATAAGGGTAAAGGTTCTAAAAGTAAGTCTAAAAGGGATGGGGATGATGTTCCATCAAAAAAGAGAAAAGTTCACGTTGATCAAAAATGTTCTAGCTCATCTGATTTGAAGGTATTTTCTAATGATATAACTCTAACTTGTGTGCGCTTAGCTTATTTTAGTATGTAGAAAATTTATCCAATATAGAAATTATGTTCCAGATTTGTATATAAAATGTATCATTATTTTTTTATATTGTATATAATTTATATCAAGTCAATAAGTAATGTGCAATTTGTATATAAAGTGTATCGTCTATCCACATAGTGTATATGTAATGTTTAAAGTGCATATTTATAGTTGTTATGAAGCTTATATATATTTATATTTTTGTATTGTCTGCAGCTTTGGGATTACTATGTTTCTTTGGGTGATCATTATAGTACTCATATCAATGTGCATACAAACTGCAGTATAGTGAAACATTTGAAAGATACTTTGGATGATCAGCAGATAGAGATGTTTAGAAGAACATGTTTTGGTTATTTTGTGGACTTGCCTGAATTATTTATACAGAACCAACTTATCCAGTCATTATTGCTTAGGGAAGTTGTATCACCTAAAGATGATGCGGTATGGATTAAAGTGAATAGCACCAAGTTACGCTTTGGACTTGTAGAGTTTTGTATTATCATAGGTTTAAAGTGTAATGGTGATACCAATAAGGATTATGAATATGTCCAGTCGAGTCGGTTGATGGAATTGTACTTTCCAAGCATGTCGAAAGTGTCTAAGAAATTGTTAACTGACTATTTCTTGAAAAAGATGTGAAAATCTGATGAGGACGCATTAAAGATTGCAGTATTATATTTCATGCACAGTTTCCTATTTTCTATTACGAATGATGATTTCATAACAAAGAATGATTTTTTGTTGGTTGAATCTGGTGATTTAGAGACTTTCCCTTGGGGAAAAGTGGTTTTCAATGCTACGTTGGAGTCAATGAAAGATAAGGTTTTATAGTAGGAGAGAGGTGTACCGATATGGTGGTTTTCCTTTGGCATTCCAGTGTTGGTTTTATGAATAATGCCCCTATACTCGCAAAAACCTCGCTTACCAGATTGGAGATCTTGTGCCACGCATACTAAACTAAACTGTAAAGAAGAAGGTGACCTTCAAGAGGTTGAGGAAAGAATTTTTTCTTTTAAGTCGGTAGCAGGTAAAAAATATTTTTGTTTAGTTTACAACATTTTGTAGCATACATATGAATTTACTTCTCATACATATTTTATACCTTTAATATACATAATATCAATTAAATATATGATGTGTAGTTTCTACAAGTAATATATTGGTTGTCTTTTGTTATTTTAAAATTTCATGATTGCTAAGTTTTTTTATTTGTAGTTGATGTTTGGTAACTGTAACGACCCGTCCGGTCATTTTGAGTATTATAATCCTATTCCTCATTTATTGCTCAAGTTATTCTTTACAGTTATATTTATGGCTTACCGGGTTAGCTGGTTCGGGTCCGAAAGGATTTCGGAGTGAAATGAGGCACTTAGTCTCATAATTAAAAACTTAAGTTAAAAACGTTAACCGGATATTGACTTATGTGTAAACGACCTCGGATTTGAATTCTAATGATTCCAATAGCTCTGTATAGTGAGTCTGGACTTAGGAGCGTGTCCGGAAATTTATTTGGAGGTCCGTAGTGGAATTAGGCTTGAAATGGCGAAAGTCATATTTTGGGGAAGTTTGACCGGGGGGTTGACGATTTGATATCGGGGTCGAAATCCGATTCTGAAACTTTTAATAGGTCCATTATGTCATTTATGACTTGTGTACAAAATTTGAGGTCAATCAGACTTGATTTGATAGGTTCCAGCGTAGTTTGTAGAAATTGGAAGTTTCAAAGTTCGTTAGGCTTGAATTGGGGTATGATTCATGTTTTTACCGTTGTTTGATGTGATTTAAAGGATCGACTAAGTTCGTATGATGTTTTAAGACTCGTCGGTAAGTTTGGATGGGGTCCCGGGGCCTTGGGTGAGTTCCGGATGCTTAACGGATTGAATTTGGATTTGGAGGAGGAGCTGAAGCAGCCGGGCATCTGGTGCGATCGCACCTTCGCGAAAAAGGGCCGCAGGTGCGAGCTCGCGGAAGCGAGGCATGAGTCGCAGAAGCGGAAATGCATGGGCTGAAAGCACAGCGGGTGCGAAGAATGTTTTCCGTGGGTCCGAAGACCACAGGCGCGAAGAAATCCATCACAGGCACAGACACCGCAGGCGCGAGAGTTTCTCTGCGGGTGCGAAGACCGCAGGCGTGAAGAAATCCATCGCAGGTGCGAGAGTTTTTCCACATGTGCGAAGATCACAGGCGCGGACACCGCAGGTGCGAGAGTTTCGCCGCGGGTGCGAAAACCCCTGGGCAGTACAAAAACAGAAGGGGTTCCGAGCTTTTGCCATTTTTGGGCATTTCAAGCTCGGGTTGGGCGATTTTTGAGCGAGGTTTTCACGGAAAAACTTGAGGTAAGTCCCTTGTGATCATTTCTACTCCATAATATTGAATTATCATCGAATAATCCGACTAGATTACATGTTTGGAGGTATAAATCGGGGGTTTGAACTTAGGGATTTGAAAATAAGATTTGAAGATTTGGAGATCGAGTTGAGGTCAGATTTTGGTAAAATTGTTATTCTTAGACTCGTGGTTGAATGGGCTTCAGGATTTTGTAACTTTTTTAGGGTTCCGAGTCGTGGGCCCCACGGGTAATTTTTGAGCTAAATTTCGGATTTTTATGAGAAATTAGTATTTTCTTATGGAATTAATTCCAATAAAATTTATTGACTGAATCAAATTATTTGTGACTAGATTCGAGGTGTTTGGAGGCCAATTCACGAGGCAAAGACATTGCAGAATAAAGAATTACACGGTTTGAGGTAAGTAATAGTTCTAAATTTGGTCTTACGGGTATGAAACCCTGGATTATGTATTATGTGATTGGTTTTGAGGTGACGCACATGCTAGGTGACGGGCGTGTGGGTGTGCACCGTAGGAATTATGACTTGGTCAATTCTATCGAATTGTGTAGTTGAAAAGTCTGTTAATATCCGTACATTTTTCCCCGTATTAGAGAAATTGATCTATGAATCATGTTTAAATCTTATGTTTACACTGTTGGGACCCACAGAGGTTGTGTACTTATGAAATTATCTGCTAAATTGTTGTTTTGCACTCAGTCACTGTGATGACCCAAAAGGTCATCTTAAGCTTTAAAACTCGAATTTGCGCTCTTAAGCCTTACAAATCTCATTTTTACCCTCCTCTATTTGCATGCGTAGCCCGGGCAGGTTTCTGGAAAGCTTTTATATTGAAAACTAAAGAAAATAAGAATATTTGCCTTAAAAGTTGATTTTAGTTGACGTTGGTCAACATTTTTGGTAAACGGGCCCGGATCCGTATTTTGAATATCCCGGTAGGTTCGTATCGAATTATGGGACCTGGACATATGCCCGGAATCGGATTTGGAGGTCCCTAGCTTGAGTTATGAATTTGTTATGAAAATTAAAAGTCTGAAAATTAATTGTTTTTAAGAGTTGATCGATGTTTGGCGTTGTTAGTATCGGGTCTGTATTTTAGTTCCAGAGCCCGGTACAGTTTCATTATGATATTTATGACTTGTCTGTGAAATTTGGTGAGAAACGGAGTTGATTTGGCGTGATTCGGACGTCCAGTTGAGAAGATATGGATTTTTAAAGTGTTTTTGAGAATTTCATTTGATTTGGTGCTAAATTCGTAGTTCTAGGTATTATTTTGGCGATTTGATCGCGCGAGCAAGTTCGTATCATGTTTTTAGACTTGTGTGCATGTTTGGTTTGGAGCCCCGAGGGCTCGGGTGAGTTTCGGATAGGCCACTGGATGTTTTGGACTTGGGAAAAATCTGGTTTCTGCAGATTCTTGTGTCTGGCATACCCTTCTCCACGTTCGCGAAGGTTCTCTCGCGAACGCGAAGAGTAAACTGGTGAGGCTGAGACTTCTTCTTTGCGAACGCGAAGGCCTGGTCACGAACGCAAAGTCATGGGGGATTTACCCTTCGCGAACGCGAAACACTTGGGGACCTGGGGGAGGGTTGGTCATGTTCTTCTATGCAAACGCGTCCACTGGTTCGCGAACGCGAAGGCTAGGGGGGAGTTGCCTTATGCGAACGCGTAGGAAGACTCGCGAACGTGAAGGCCTTAGGCCGATGTGCATCGCGATCGTGACAGGCCTCTCGCGAACGCGATGAAGGCCTGTCCAGTGGCTTAAAACAAACTCCAAACACGGATTTGAGCCATTTCTTCAACATTTTCAAGAACCAAACGGGTAGAGGTGATTTCCAAGAGTCATTTTCTTCCCCAAAGTGTTGGTAAGTGATTCTAAACCATTTTCTTTCAATTACCCATTATATTTCTTGAACTTTTAACCAAAACTCTAGAGTTTTCATGGTAGAATTAGGGATTAGGGTAGAAACTAGGGATTTCGGGAATTTGGGAATTTAGACCTCGATTTGAGGTCGGATTCCACTACCAATTATATATTCGGGCTCGGGGGTGAATGAGTGAATGGAGTTTGGTCCGAACCTCGGGTTTTGACTAAGCGGGCCCGGGGTCAATTTTTTTGACTTTTTTGGAGGAAAATTTTGAAAATTTAATTTATGAAATATAATTGATTCCTTTAGCAATATTTGATATTAATGAGTCATTTGTGAATAGATACGAGTGGTTTAAAGGTGAATTCCAAAGGAAAAGCTGTGATTGAGAATTAAGTGGCCTTCGGAGCGAGGTAAGTGTTGTGTCTAACTTTGGCTTGAGGGAATAGGTATTGTGTGAGTATTTGCTACGTGTTTTGTTGTTGAATACGACATATAGTTGAGGTGACGGCATCTATACGTTGTGGTTGAGTCATAGTATACGAGTGAAATTTCATTTCTTGCCAATTTGTAGTCTTAAATCCGGCTATCCATGCTTATTGTTGTTGTTGAAATGTTGGAAGGATTGTATACGGTTCCACAAGGTCGATAAAATTATGAATATTTATTCGAGGTTGAGATGTTAAACTGTGAAAGTAATCATTTATGAAATATTGATTTCTTGTGAAACTACTCTCTATCCGTTGTTATTGATTCTGTGAATTGTGAGAAAGAGAGTAAAAGTACGAAGGGTGATGCCGTGCATAATTTAATTATATTGTGAGGAAGAGCGTAAAGCACGAAGGGTAATGTCGTGCATAATTTAATTATATTGTGAGGAAGAGTGTAAAGCACGAAGGGTGATGCCGTGCATAATTTAATTATATTGTGAGGAAGAATGTAAAGCACGAACGGTGATGTCGTGAATAATTTAATTATATTGTAAGGAAGAGAGTAAAAGCACGAAGGGTGATATCGTGCAGTCTTATTTGTTATTTGGTGAGGTTGAGAGTAAAAGCATGAAGGGTGATGCCGTGCAGTTTTCCTTGTTGTCTTGATTGCTCAATTCGTTTAAGGATTTCTGATTTAATTATGTCCTTTCATTATTCTCACTCTTTATGTTGTATTCCCCAACTGTATGTTCCCCTCCCATTATTTCTGCATTATTGTTTTACTAATTGTTGTTGCCTCTAGCATGATTATATTGTTCAGGTAATATGTGGGTATCTTGTCTTAGCCTCGTCACTACTTCGCCGAGGTTAGGTCCGACACTTACCAGTACATGGGGTCGGTTGTACTGATGCTGCACTCTGCACTTTCTATGCAGATTTTGATACCAGCTCATGTTGATCGAGATTTGATACTGGTCCTCTGTCCGGAGACTCAAGGTAGATCTGTCGGTGTTCACAAACCTTGAAGTCCTCGTCTATCCTTTATGTCTTACTATTTTCTTTCATTCGAACAGTTGTATTTCTTTCAGACTATTACTTGTTGTAAGTTCTAGAATGCTCGTGAATTGCAACTCTAGATCCGGGTAGTGGTAGTTAATGCAGATTTATGATATTCTGCATTGGTTATATTTTGTTGTAGTTAATTAATGTTAATTACGGAATGGAAATAAGAAATTGGTAAATGATTCTCTAACGTTGGCTCACCTAGCAAGTAACATGTTAGGCGCCATCATGGTCCTGTTGGTGGGAAATTTCGGGTCGTGACAGTTGGTATTAGAGCAATAGGTTGCCTAGGTCTCACGATTCACGAGCAAGCTTAGTAGAGTCTGAAGGATCGATACGGAGACGTCTGTGCTTATCTTCCAGGGGCTATGAAGTTTAGGAACAAGTTTCACTTCTTTTCTTCTCTGTCGTGCAATTTTGCTTTCTCAATACTGATTGAACTCTTCTACTTTTATTCTCTAGCAGATGGCAAAAATACGTACCACTTCCTCAGCTGAGCAGCAGCCAGAGCCTCCAGTGACAGCTCCTACGTGGGGCAGAGGTCGAGGCTGAGGCCGTGCTAGAGGCCAAGGCAGGGGCAGGGCTCAGCCTAGGGCCCGAGTAGCAGCCCTAGCAGTGGAGCCTCAGATAGAGCTTGACGAGGATGTTCCAGCCCAGACTGTTCCTGCCGGACCAACTCAGGTTCCGGAGGGGTTCATTGCTACCCCAGTACTTTAGGACGCTTTGGTCCGTTTGGTGGGCCTTATGGAGAGTGTGGCCCAGACTGGCGTATTTCCCATGGCACCAGCAGTCTCTCAGGCTGGAGGAGGAGCCCAGACTCCCACCACTCCCGCTTCGGAGCAGATAGCTCCCCAGTATCAGGCTCCAGCAGCTCAGCCAATTGGATTAGTTCAGCCGGTTATTGTGGCACAGGTCGGAGATTGTCCAGCTATGTCTTTTGAGGCCTTATGGAGATTAGATAGGCTTATCAAGCTCTTTCCTGTTCAATTCAGCAGTGCTCCTTCAGAGGATCCCCAGGAGTATCTTGACAGTTGTCACGGGGTTTTATGGAACATGGGTACAATGGAGACCAATGGGGTCAATTTCGCTGCATTTCAGATGACTGGTTCCGCAAAAAATAGTGGAGAGATTACTTGTTGACCAGACCAGCTGGGTCGCCTGCTCTTACTTGGGACCAGTTCTCTCAGCTCTTCATAGAGAAGTTTCTGCCTATCACATTGATAGAGGAGCGTCGCCGTCAGTTTGAGCATCTCCAGCAGGGCAGTATGACTGTTACTCAGTATGAGACCCGTTTTGTGGATTTGGCCCGTCATGCTATTCTTCTGCTTCCCACCGAGAGAGAGAGGGTGAGGAGGTTTATTGATGGACTAGCTCAGCCTATCAAATTGAAGATGGCTAAGGAGACGGGGAGTGAGATTTCTTTTCAGGCGGCTGCTAATGTCGCCAGACGAGTTGAACTAGTTCTTACTCAGGGAGGTCAGGGGTCTGACAAGAGACCTCGTCATTTCGGTGAGTTCAGCGGTGCCTCACCTAAAGGCAGGAGTACTTTTGGTAGAGGACATCCTCCCAGGCCGTTTCATTCAGCGCTTCAGGCATCTCATGATGCCTCAGGTGTTCATGACCCTCAGATGTATTATTCCGACCAGCTAGCCTACAGTACACCACCAGCTCCTATTAGTGTACCTCCACTCCAGAGTTATCAGGGTGGTTATTCAGGTCGACAGGGCCAGTTTCAGGGTCAGCAGTCACAGCAGCCGAAGTTATGTTATACTTGTGGTGATTCGAGGCACATTGCTAGATTTTGCCCTCGAGCAACGGGTAGCTCACAGCATCAGAGTTCTCGTGCCATGGTTCGGCACCAGTTGTTGCACCACCTGCTCAGCTAGGCAGAGGCAGGGGTCAGGCAGCCAGAGGTAGAGGCCAGACTGTTAGAGGTGGAGGTCAGGCCATTAGAGGTGGAGACCAGCCAGCTAAAGGTCATCCCAGGGACGTAGTTCAGGGTGGTGGGGCCCAGCCCCGGTGTTATGCTTTCCCAGCCAAGCCTGAGGCTGAGTCTTCTGACGTTGTTATCACAGGTACTGTTTTAGTTTGCAGTAGAGATGCTTCAGTTCTATTTGATCCGGGATCTATTTACTCATATGTGTCATCCTATTTTCCTTCCTATTTGGTTGTGCCCCATGATTCTTTGAGTGCTCCTGTGTATATGTCCACACTAGTAGGAGATGCTATTGTTGTAGATCATGTTTATCGTTCGTGTGTGGTCACTATTGGGAGTCTTGAGACTCGTGTAGATCTTCTACTTCTCGACATGGTTGATTTTGATGTCATACTGGGTATGGATTGGCAGTCACCTTATCATGCTATATTAGATTTTCTCACCAAGACAGTGACCTTAGCCTTGCAGGGGTTACCTCGATTAGAGTGGAGAGGAAATCTTGGCCATTTTGCCAGCAGGGTTATCTTTTATGTGAAGGCTCAGCATATGATCGAGAAGGGGTGTCTAGCTTATTTGGCTTATGTCCGCGATTCTAGTGCGGAGGTTCCTTTCATAGATTCAGTGCCGGTTGTTCGTGAGTTTCCAGAGGTGTTTCCTGCAGACCTGTCGGGGATGCCACACGACAGGGATATTGATTTCTGTATTGATTTGGCTCCGGGCACTCAGCCTATTTCCATTCTGCCATATCACATGGCCCCGCCAGAGTTGAAAGAAGTGAAAGAGCAGTTGCAAGATTTGCTTGATAAGGGCTTCATTAGACCTAGTGTCTCGCCTTAGGGTGCACCTGTGTTGTTTGTGAAGAAGAAAGATGGATCGATGAGATGTGTATAGATTATCGGCAGTTGAACAAAGCCACCATCAAGAACAAATATCCATTGCCGAGGATTGATGATTTATTTGATCAGCTTCAGGGTGCCAAGGCATTTTCAAAGATTGATTTGAGATTTGGCTACCATCAGTTGAGGATTAGGGCATCCGATGTTCCTAAGACAGCTTTTCGGACTCGGTATGGGCATTATGAGTTTCTAGTGATGTCATTTGGGCTGACAAATGCCCCAACAGCATATATGGATTTGATTAACCGGGTGTTCAAACCCTACCTGGATTCCTTTGTGGTTGTGATTATTGATGATATCTTGATCTACTCCCACAGTCGAGAGGAGCATGAGCAACACCTTCAGATCATTTTTCAGACTCTGAAAGATAGCCAGTTATATGCTAAGTTCTCAAAATGCGAGTTTTGGTTGAGTTCAGTTGCTTTCTTAGGTCACGTTGTATCAGCAGAGGGTATTCAGATGGATCCTAAGAAGATTGAGGCAGTTCAGGACTGGCCTAGACCCACATCAGCTATAGAGATCTGTAGTTTCCTGGGTTTGGCGGGCTATTACCGTCGATTTATAGAGGGATTTTCATCCATTGCAGCCCCATTAACCAAATTGACCCAGAAAGGTGCCCCGTTTAGGTGGTCAGACGAGTGTGAAGCGAGCTTTCAGAAGCTCAAGACTGCTTTGACTACGGTGCCTGTATTGGTGTTACCCACAGGTTCAGGATCTTATACAGTATATTGTGATGCATCTCGTATTGGTCTGGGTGCGATATTGATGCAAGGTGGCAAGGTTATTGCATATGCTTTGCGGCAGCTGAAGGTTCACGAGAAGAATTACCCTGTT
>AWOL01S0010931.1:3740-22292 GCA_000715115.1 Nicotiana otophora | reverse complement strand
TTCTCCTCTTCTCTTTCCTTATTTTTCTTCCGCCTTGATATACGGTAATTGTCACGACCCGAGATTTTCACGTTCGGGACCGTGATGGCGTCTAACATTTCACTTGCAAGGCAAGCCAACGTTAGAATAATATTAGCCATTTTAAACAATTCAGTTGAAATGATAATAAATCAACCAAATATCTGGAATAAATATGAAATAGAAATTTTCCTACAATTCCAAAACCGGTAGTACAAATCACAAGCTCTACAGAGTTTACTAAGAAAAAAATCTAAATACAATTGTTCCAGAATATAATCAACAGTGCAGGAAAAATATCAGAAGGTGACTCTGGGCCTGCGAATGCGACAACAGGTATACCTTAAGTCTCCACAGCAATGTCCAAATCAGTTAGCAAGATTATCAACAACACCGAGGTACATGGTTCTTCACAAAAAGATGTGCAAAAGTGTATCATTAGTACACCACAGCGGTACCTAGTAAATATCAAGACTAACCTCGGTAGAGTAGTGACGAGGTCAGGTCAAGACACCTACCAGACATATAAACCTATACAATATGTTACATAAAGCTAACAAGGAAAGAATACCAATATAAGGCCAATAATAAACGAATTTCCAATTCAAGTCAACAATGAAAACAATATTAACACATATGGCATCGAGCAAACAATCAAGCAATTAAGCAACAACACATTCAGAGTACAACTATAATATAAAAATAGCACGGCATCACCCATTGTGCTTTTACTCTCGTCCTTACCATGAAATGATAAATAATTTAAACACAATTTCAACTTGAATATAGTAAGTGTCTAATGAATTATTATGCCAATTTAGGATTTAATTAAGGTAAAATAGTGGATAGGTTGTATAAATAGAATATCAATTGAATTTAATTTAAAAATATATGATATCCGATAAAATATTATATTTATACAAAATAAGACATTCAATCAAATCTTAATGAGATAAATATAAAATTTATTAAAGTAATATATAATAATAATTTTTATGTAAATTACACGACAATAAGATAATGATCAAATTTGAGATACTAATTAGAGTAGAAGTATAATCACCATTTAGATTAGTAAATCTTCGAATAAAATATGAGTTTTATTTTTGAAAGACACACAAGTAGAACCTCTTGAAAATTCTTTCATTTAAATCTGCTAAGTTTCAACAACTATCATATCACATAGGATGCATGACTCACACAAAAAGTCCATATTATCCCATTTTTAATATATTGACAATTAATAAATTATGTTCAAAATATAATGAATTGATTTAAGAAACCACAATAATCGTCCCAACATGGAATGCATCAAGAGAATTACAATCGGAATTCACCTTAATATCACAATAATTTCATATTCAAATTCCGTTGCGGCGTGCAACCCGATTCACCAATATAATCAATTTTTATTTAATTCTGTTGCGGCGTGCAACCCGATCCTCCAATATATTTATATTCAATTCTGTTGCGGCATGCAACCCGATCCCCCAATATAATCAATTTTTATTTAATTCTGTTGCGGCGTGCAACCCGATCCTCAATATATCTTTTCAATTATGTTGCAGCGTGCAACCCGCTCCTCCAATATATTCATTTCAATCAATTCTGTTGTGGCGTGCAACCCGCTCCTCCAATATATTCACTTTCATTTCTGTTGCGGCGTGCAACCCGCTCCTTAAGTAACACAAATTAAATAACCAATTTACAACCAACTACGGTGTACCACAAAATCAAAAGGAATAGCGAGTCTACACAAAGAAGTCACAATTAATGAAAAAGCTACACGATAGCTCACGAAGTCAAATAGCAAGGTAATAACAATCCATAATCAAGGCACATTTTATGAGCATCAATTAACAATCAAGGCGTGTAGCAGACAAGCAGTAATTCAACAAGTGACTACAATTAATAATTAGCATATAAGAGTGAACTTGACAACAAGGATGGAATATGTGCTAACAATTTCAAGTAAAGCACGTACAAATAATTCTAACAACAAAAGATATAATTATGACACAATATTTATAAACAATTGTATAAAAGGAGCCTAACGGTTCTAACCGGTCAAATACCACATATAGGTCGTGTACCCACTCGTCACCTCACGTACACGACCTTCACATAACACTAATGACACAATCATCTCAAATCCTAAGGGGTGGTTTCCCCCACACAAAGTTAGACAAGATACTTACCTTGCTTCGCAACCAATTTCAAGATTCCAATAAACCTTTGCCTCGCGAATTTGTGTCCAGAAGCTTCAAATCACAATGCTTTCCTTGAAAAAACTCTTGAAATATTACCTCACCCGAGCTTCCTTGGTCCAAAAATGAAAGAGTGAGACGAATTTGGACTTTATTCTGCTGCCCATGGGTTTGTTCTTCACGTTCGCGACCCTCCCCTCGCGTTCGCGGTGAACAAATTCTCCAACAACCATTTTCAAACTTTTCTCAGATAGCCTCTAGTATAATAGTCATAACGTTTTGTACAAAACTCCAAATGATAAATGATTTAACTTTCTGAAAATTAGACTCCAAAAGCTATACCTTTCATTTTTAGATCATCTCCAAATTCCTTATAGATTGCAACATATGAGCCTCCAAAGTCAGACGACGGACAACAAAAGTTCCTTCTTCGCGAACGCAAGAGCCTCTTCGCGAACACGAAGAATAAAGCCCCAACAGCAAACTCCTTCTTCGCGAACGCGAGAGGCTCCTCGCGAACGCGAAGAACAACACTAGAACCAGCAACCAGCAACATCAAAACACCCAAACTTGGTCCGGAACCACCCCGAATCAAACCCGAGGCCCCCGGGACCCCATCAAATCATACCAACGAGTCCCAATACATAACACAAACCTGCTCGAGGCCTAAAATCACATCAAACAACATCAAAACCATGAATTGCACCCCAATTCAAATTTAATAAAACTAAAAAATTTCAACTTCTACATTCGATGCTGAAACCTACCAATTCAAGTCCGTTTGACCTCAGATTCTGCACATAAGTCATAAATGATATAACAGACCTATGAAAATTTTCAGAACTGGATTCCGACCCCGATATCAAAAAGTCAACTCTTTTCATTTAAGCTTCAAAAATGAGAATTGTTCTTTCAATTTAATCCCGAATCTTTCAAAAATCAAACTCGACCACACCCGCGGGTCATAATACATATTACAAAGCTACTCGAGACCTTAAGTAACTGAACGGGGCGTTAATTGTTAAAACGACTAGTCGGGTTGTTACATTCTCCACCTCTTAAACATACGTTCGTCCTCGAACGTGTTAAGAATCTTGCTGAGGACATTAAATTACTGAGTGTATTCTTACACACATACTCGCGGTGATTCTATTTTTCGCAATTTAACATGGGTCCGATAATACCATCTCAGTTGAGATTATTTCTTTTATCCATACTTATAAACTTTAAAACCAATTGCTTACACTCCAAACATTTTTAAAAGGCCTGATTTTCACATCAACACACGGTATTAGTCTCAACTAGCTATAACAACTCGTGCCTACGCACACATTAACTTTTTTGATAGTGTTGAAGTACTTCAAAAAACTTTCGGGGTATTACATTCTCCCCCACTTAGGATCATTCTCCCTTGAATGAGAAGTAAAGTACGCCCTTAAAAACATAACATAACTTATCTCTTTTTTCGCACATCTCAATTCCCCAAATTTTACTAACTCCCAAATTTTTCAAAAACTTTCGGCGGAGTCTCCCCTTTAAATGGGGCCTATCCACCTGCCAGAGTAACACCAAAATAACTCCTAACAACACTTCCTCAACCCAACAAAACACCACAATGTATATATCAATAACATTAATCTCAATATTACAAGCACTACATTATCATAATGATATCAGTACATGAAGCACATCATATGTATGCCCATCACCATATCTCTGGTTTTAATGGTTGTTCATAATCGATTACAACATCTTCAATTAACCTCATATTATCCAAAACCTCGTTTCGAATTTTCACAACACTGACAGTAAAATGTGAGGCATGAAGACCTCATAACTATTTATTCGACTTAACGAGCCACATTTAACGCCTCCTGGGCACTTACCTCGTGGGCTAAAACTCAATATTTTTCTCACAATTATGGATAAATATGCACAGAAACATATAAAAGAATTATCAAGTAAGCCTAACATGCATGACTCCTTATTAATACTATAGTACAAATTTTAATTTCACAAAAGGAGAATTTAAACTCATAAGTTTTTCACCACAAGGACCTCGTCCTTATATAATTTTCACCGCGGCTTATAGCCCAGTTTAATTATTTCACACCATATAAAAAATGCGAGAATCTCGTCCTCAACTCTGAATCACTAGTATTTTTGCACATTGTGCCCACTGAAATTTTCAATTTCCTTTCTTTCTTCTTTCAATAAATTTCGTAAAGAATTTTTCTCAATACATAATGAACCCTCATACCGGTAGGGCATATAATTCATAAAATTGGATTCAATTATTCCGAAATCACATCGAAACCCACTGTAGAGAGTAATAAAAAGTCACTTTTGGACTCATAGCGCACAATAATGTACAAAACAAAAATGATACACATGGGCTAACACCATAAAATCTCCCAACAGGGATAAACACAGGAGTGGAGTACAAATTTACTAATCCACCATATATAAGGAGCATGAAAGGAGTTCTCACATCGATAATCAGAATCAAATCAAAATAAGAATGGTGCTCCTTTTATTATAAATTAAATCATACCTGTAATTACACCATCTGGTGTATCGGCCTCAGCCAATTCATAGTAACTATATCAACGGGTCGGGCCTCCACCTCTTAGGCGCCCTCTACCCGTCTGTCCTCCACCCCTAACTGGCTATGCACGTGGAGTATTAACTAGAATAAAGCTTGTAGCCTGAGTGTTCTGATGAAATCTGCCCCTCCCAAGTCTGGACAATTTCTCTTGATGTGTCTAGTATCACCACTCTCATAATAACCCATCTGCAATTCAGCTTCTCATACTGAGTCTGTATCGGACAACTGGAATAACCATTGTAGAAATCTCGTGCCAGTGGTGCATTAAAAGACGACTGCCCCACACGAGTGCCCTGATTAACTGGAGCACTACGAGTATTATGAAATGCGGTCTGGGCTGCCCGACTGCCCGAGCCTCTGCCATAATGGTCCATAGTTGTAGATTAGAATTCACTGAATCTTCCAGAACCTCGAGACCTCTTGGTCTCCTTACTTTCATTTTTCCTCACCCCAAACACGTTCTAACATCTTGGCAATTTCTACCACTAGACGAAATGAAGTATTAGCCTGTAGCTCCCGAGTCGTACAAAATTTTACAATCATAATTGAGTCCTTTAATGAATCTGTGGACTCGCTCTCTGGCTGTAGGAACCAAAATAGGAGTATGACGGGCTAACTTACTGAACCTGATGGCATATTCTGATACCGTTATGGTGTCCTGACGCAACCATTCAAACTTTGTGCACCACGCATTACGAAGGGTCTGGGGAACAAACTCCCTCAAAATCATTTCTGAAAATGGAGCCCAAGTAGGTGATGTTGCATTGGCTGGTCTGCCCTCTTCATAGACTTACCACAAACACCGTGGAGAATTATCTCTCCAAAGACCAATTTCTTCTCTTGCTATGCTAACCCATCACCGCTGAGCTAACTCATTTCTTCCCATATTCCTCGATTTTTCTTTGGGGTAATACTTCCCCTATTTGTACATAATGATCCCAAAAGTAAAGCCCCGTAGAGACAAATCTTGACACGAACCACGTAGCCCATAAGCTCATCAACCACCGTACTTCCTCCGATGCACCCCAGATTGCCACAACCGAGATGTCCACGTTGAATAGCCCTTATGTAAATGTGGAGTTGTTCCTCTAACTCATTTGATACTAAAATATAGGATTATTAAGGACGCAGACATACTGCGAGTCCTAACATTGTCACCTTCACAGCTCATATTCATCAACCAGATGTCAGAATCCGCTGCACCCCCACATAAATCACTGAGTGATCCTTCAATACATATGCATCTTGAGTCGGGACCACACGTTGAGACGATGTTTGAGCATCCCTGGCTCCCTCGTAGTCTATCCGCGACATCACGAACCGTCGACACATAGCTAATACCGAGTGCGCAATGTCATACACGAGTGGATGTAAATGAATATAAGATATATGCTTCAAGTTGAATCAATATCGCACGATAAGGAATAAAAGAAGTGGAATTTCCTAATAGTTTCCGTAGCCTCTCGAAGATAAGTACAGACGTCCCCGTACTAATCGACAAGACTCTACTAAACCTGCTTATGACTTGTAGCACCCATGAACCTAGAGCTCTGATACCAACCTGTAACGACCCGAAATTCCCACCTTCGGGCCGTGATGGCGCCTAACATTTCGCTTGCTAGGCAAGCCAACGTTAGAATAATATTAACCATTTTAAACAATTCAGTTGAAATGATAATAAATCAACTAAATATCTAGAATAAATATGAAACAGAAATTTTCCTACAATCCCAAAACCGGTAGGACAAGTCACAAGTTCTACAGAGTTTATTAGAAAAAATAATTCTAAATACAATTGTTCCAGAATATAATCAACAGTGCAGGAAAAATAAAGTAAAATAGTGTCTAATGAGTTATTAAGCCAATTTAGGATTTAATTAAGGTAAAATAGTGGATAGGTTGTACAAATAGAATATCAATTGAATTTAGTTTAGAAATATATGATATCCGATAAAATATTATATTTATACAAATAAGACATTCAATTAAATCTTAACGAGATAAATATGGAATTTATTAAAGTAATACGTAATAATAATATTTACGCAAATTACACGACAATAAGATAATGATCAAATTTGAGATACCAATTAGAGTAGAAGTATAATCACCATTTAGATTAGCAAATCTCCGAATAAAATATGAGTTTTATTTTTAAAAGACACACAAGTAGAACCTCTTGAAAATTCTTTCATTTAAATTTGCTACGTTTCAACAACTTATCATATCACATAGGATGTATGACTCACACAAAAAGTCCATATTATCCCATTTTTAATATATTGACAATTAATAAATTATGTTCAAAATATAATGAAGTGATTTAAGAAACCACAATAATCGTCTCAACATGGAATGCATCATGAGAATACAATCGGAATTCACCTTAATATCACAATAATTTCATATTTAAATTCCATTACGGCGTGCAACCCGATTCACCAATATAATCAATTTTTATTTAATTCTATTGCGGCGTACAACCCGTTCCTTCAATATATTTATATTCAATTCCGTTGTGGCATGCAACCCGGTCCCCCAGTATAATCAATTTTTATTTAATTCTGTTGCGACGTGCGACCCGATCCACTAATATATTTATATTCAATTCCGTTGCGGCGTGCAACCCGATCCACCAATATAATCAATTTTTATTTAATTCCGTTGCGGCGTGCAACCCGATCCTCAATATATCTTTTCAATCAATTATGTTCCGGCGTGCAATCCGCTCCTCCAATATATTCATTTCAATCAATTCTGTTACGGCGTGCAACCCACTCCTCCAATATATTCACTTTTATTTCTGTTGCAGCGTGCAACTCGCTCCTCAAGCAATACAAATTAAACAACCAATTTAAAATCAACTACGGTGTACCACAAAATCAAAAGTAATAGCGAGTCTACATAAAGAAGTCACAATTAATGAAAAAGCTACACGATAGCTCACGAAGTCAAATAGCAAGGTAATAACAATCCATCATCAAGGCACATTTTATGAGCATCAATTAATAATCAAGGCATGTAGCAGACAAGCAGTAATTAAACAAGTGACTACAATCAACAATTAGCATATAAGAGTGAACTTGACAACAAGGATGGAACATGTGCTAACAATTTCAAGTAAAGCACGTACAAATAATTCTAACAACAAAAGATATAATTATGACACAATATTTATAAACAATTGTATAAAAAGAGCCTAACGGTTCTAACCGGTCAACTACCACATATAGGTCGTGTACCCACCCGTCACCTCGCGTATACGACCTTCACATAATACTAATAATACAATCATCTCAATTCCTAAGGGGTGGTTTCCCTCACATAAAGTTAGACAAGATACTTACCTTGCTTCACAATCAATTTCAAGATTCCAATAAACCTTTGCCTCGCGAATTTGTGTCTGGAAGCTTCAAATTCCAATATTTTCCTTGAAAAACGTTCAAAACATCGCCTCACCCGAGCTTCCTTGGTCCAAAAATGAAAGAATGAGACAAATTTGGACTTTATTCTGCTGCCCAGGGGTTTGTTTTTCGCGACCCTCCCCTCGCATTCGCGATGAACAAATTCACCAACAACCATTTTCAAACTCCTCTCAGACAGCCTCTCGTATAATAGTCATAACGTTTTGTACAAAGTTTCAAGTGATGAATGGTTTAACTTTCTGAAAACTAGGCTCCAAGGGCTATACCTTTCATTTCTGGATTATCTCCAAATTCCTTATAGATTGCAAGATTGAGCCTCTAAATTTAGACGGCGAGCATCGAGAGCCTCTTCGCGAACGCGAAGAACAAAGTCCCAACAGTAAAATCCTACTTCGCGAATGCGAGAGGCTCCTCGCGAATGCGAAGAACAACACCAAAACCGACAACCATCAACATCAAAACACCCAAACTTGGTCTGGAACTACTCCGAATCAAACCGGAGGCCCCCGGGACCCCGTCCAATCGTACCAACTAGTCCCAATACATAACATAAACCTGCTCGAGGCCTCAAATCACATTAAACAACATCAAAACCACGAATCGCACCCCAATTCAAGTTTAATGAAACTAAAAACATTTAACTTCTATATGCGACGCCGAAACCTATTAAATCAAGTCCGGTTGACCTCAAAATTTGCACACAAGTCATAAATGACATAACGGACCTATGAAAATTTTCAGAATTGGATTCCGACCCCGATATAAAAAATCAACTATTTTCATTTAAGCTTCAAAAATGAGAATTGTTCTTTCAATTTAATCTCGAATCTTCCGAAAATTAAACTCGACCACACCCGCGGGTCATAATACATATTACAAAACTGCTCGAGACCTTAAGTCACTGAACGGGGCGTTAATTCTTAAAATGACAAGTCGGGTCATTACAGTAATCATGTAAGCTATTTTTATTCACCCTATCATTTTTGTACAGTTCTCCCAAATACCGATTCCCCACTTAAAAGATACAAAAATCACATTAGTAAGTGTTTTGGGAAAATAATTTTCAGACGAGTTCTTTTCATGATTGATGTCGTCTTTTCCTTCTTTTGATCCCTTTAGACTCGTTTCTTATTTTCAATTTAGGTAATGGTTAACAGAACGAAAAAAAAAACCTTACCAGAATCACCCGGTTAAGACAAGTAGAACTGAAATCAAAAGAACGCTTTGTCTCAGCAAACAAATATTCAAGTAAATGCTTTGCCAATTTTGTTCTATTGGTAATTGCATGATCCATGATACAATATTATTTCTACAACTTTCATACATTATTTTTACCCAATTATATTCAAATATAATATCATACCACTTAAATACAATTTTTATACAATATGTCTTTTGTATATTTTGTATCTGATTTATAAATAGTAAAAACAAATTTCATACAACTAATTATATATTATACAACTTATCTACAACTTTCATACATTATTTCTACCAAGCTATATACAACTACAATATCATACAACTTAAATATAATTTTTATACAATATTGTTCAACTTTCATACAATATTTAAATAAAAATATATATATAAACACCATAATACAAATTTTCTATAATTTTACTATAACTTTACTACAATTTCGTAAGTATAACGTATGTCATGTCTTCTTCTTCGAGTTTCAATCTGAAATTCAGCCAAAATCACATTTAATCTTCACCAAAACACCCTCAAAATTGAGATATAAACTCCAAACAATATTCCCAATTATTTGCAATGACACCCAATCCAAACAAATAATGGTTTTTGAAAACTCAAATTCGAATTCAAAGCTTCAAAGTTTTTTAATGAGTGTCAATGGTGGAATTGCTGCTCTCTTCTCCTTTGCTCTATATTACTGAAATTAGGGATTGAGAGATAGAAAGAGACATAGAGAGAGAGAGAGAGAGATAGAGAGAGACATAGATAGGGAGAGAGGGCACAAGAGAGAGAGAGAGAGAGAGAGAGAGAGAGAGCGCGCATGAGGGAGAGAGAATAAGGATGTGAAATAATTGATTTCTAATATAAAGGGAGACTCATTTAATTTTTAAAGTGTATATAATTGGTAAATTTGTATATAGGATGTAATTAAATTGAAACTTAAGTAGGGAGAGTAATAAAGTTTCAAATAGTGTATAGGAATGTAAAAATTCCAATAAAAAATTGATATTAGAAAAGGACTCAAGATCAAAGGACAAAAATTAAAAAGAAACAATATCCGACTTAAAACAACAACAATAACAAACCTAGTGCAATCTCACAATTGGGGTGTGAGGAGGGTAGTATATACACAGATCTTATCCTTACCTTGTGAAGATCGAGAGGTTGTCTCTGATACACTAAAGAAACGATATCAACTTGAAACCATAATTCATGAAAATAGTTGCCGGTATAACATATAAAGCATTTTTAAAAATGTTTAACATATTACCCGTAAAATAACTTTAGAATTATATTGTTTCTTTGAGGTAAATTAATTAAACCAAATTTGGGGAGTAGGGTACTGCAGATAGTTCAATTAAGGCTCTTCACGGTTTCCCGAGAAATTTTAAGTTATTTCTCTTCTGAAATGGATTTGGAGAATTATTCGAATCAATAAATGTTACTCAGATATGATATTTACGCCAATATAATGAAAATGTAATAGTTATTTTATATAATTGATATACGTTCTCACTTTGATTATATCACACGTGACATTATCTTACAAATTAATGCACACTCTCACAATGATTTTATCACTTAACTATGGTAAAATATGTCTTTTCTTATGAAAATTGCTAAACTTGTTTGTTTAGATCAATGATCCTCAGCTCTAAGAATAGTAAGCGCCTAAGCGTGTGGTGCAGTACCGTGCGGGTTCTATTTTAATCCGCAAAAGCCGCCCCGCGTTATCCTGTCACGCACGGCATAGCATATGGAGCCGCGTCCACCCGCCTGGCTTAAGTTTTTTTTTGTTCCTTTTATTTTGTTAGCTTTTTCATGACCAAGTCGCTTGACCATGGAATACGATTGACGTAAAACGACATGCTTTTGAGTTCTGATACAATTGGAAATGAAATTAAGTGCAAATACCCATAGTTTTGGACTCGAAGGCATGCATTACACTATAGGATATTGATAAGTGATGAAAAATGCATGTTTTTGAGTACGTTTGCATATATTTCTTATTTGAGTTGCGGGAGATTATATGTTTATAAACATATAATATGGTCATTACATATGTTATTGAGTGTAGGACTAAATTTGGATGGAAGTTGGTAAGAATTGAATGATTTGATGCAAAAAGAGTAGAGATGCAAGACTTGGGAGCGTGCCACAATTGGTGCATTGCATGAAGGTAGGTGCGAAATGGCCTAGGAGATGAACAAAAAACAGCGAAGTATGGAGGTTGCACTAGACCTGGCACGCGAAATGACAAATAAGAAAAAATAGTTGGGAGCGTGCTAGAAGTCGCGCGTTGCACCAACTCTAGCACGCGACTCAACGTGTCCTTTTCGAATTACCCGCATCAACCCTAATTGATATAAATACATCATAAAACGTTCTTTTGAAGAGGGAGACGCTACTTTAGGGTAAGACAACACCCAAGGAGGTGAGAACACGTTAGGAGCAAGGAGGAAGATTCAACCACGAGTTTTTCCCCTTCTTCTTCCAACTTTTCATTGTTGGTTATGACTTTTAGTATTGTAGTTTTACATACTATTATGAGTAGCTAATTTATTATCTAGAGTTTTGATGGAACCTTTTGGAGGATGAATTCTTGTTACATTTTAATATAATTTTTGCCTTTGCATATCCCTACTTGTTCAACTACGTGCTTATTTTAATTAGTTAATTGAAGAGCTCTCAATTGATTGTGCTTATTTATTATGTATTGCTCGAGAAAGAGTGCATATTTAGGTTGTTTTTGAATAATGTCACTTCCAAGGTATAGGAGAGATCAATACGGTAGGCTTAACAGCGGGATTAGAGATAACGAAACTTTGACGTGATCATAGTGAGCGGTGAAAAAGTGCGAGCTAGCGTAATTCGAGAGAATATGACTAGTACACTATTGTAGTTGCTCGAGAGAGAATTACGATAAGTCGAGTGCTCATGATCAATAGAGAATACTTAGGCGAAATTGTAGGAGACGTAGCAGGAAGGATTCTGGCAATTGAGTAAATCATAACTCTAGGCCTCATTAATCTTGTCTCCAATCTTTAGTATCTTTAGTTGCTAATTTACTATTTTAATTTGTTAGTTAATTATTTATATATAAGAATCTTAATATTTATAACTTTGGAATTGTTCGAACTTGCTTTATTGGTGATATTGAACAGTTATAGCGAAACCTTAGTTCTCTGTGGGATTCGACACCGGACTTTTAGATCGGATTATATTTGCAGCGACTGCTTATCCTTTTTAGGACTAGAGATTAGCGTGATAAGATATATGATAAAATGATCTAATAAATACTAATAAACCAATAAAGAACTCAAACATTTTGGATAATTGAAATGGAAGTACAGAACAAATTTTTATTCCAGTAACATAAATCTAAGCACAGCCCTTCGAATAGAATTCGTAAGTCTACCTATCAACATGTGCAAACAAACACAAACAATCAGGCCATCTTCAATAAAAGGGTTGAAGAACAATAGCCCAAAAAGTTAGTAATTTTGTAAAAAATTTAATCCTAACACGCACCAACAGAAAATATAAATTTTTTAATATTGGCCCGCACCCGCACATGTTTAAACCCACCCAGCACCACCCCATCACTACAAAACTCATAACTATAGAAACTGTTAACCAAGTCCATGCCAAACATGACGTTTGCTTTGCGGATTAAGTATATCATAATATAAATGTATGAACCATTATTTAATGGACACTCTGTTTCAAAAATGGGAAAAATTAAAAGAAATAAAGAAAGAAAAGGAGTATCAGAAAATAATGGCATGATATCTTTTTCTTTTTAAATTAAATGGAAAAATATGCGATTGATAAATCCTAAATGTTGATTCTTTGTCAATCTATTCTCGGTACATGATTTTATAAAGATTTCGAAGTATATCCAAATCAATCAACCCCACCCCTCAAAGGCAGATATAGGATTTTAACTTTATGGGTTTAGATTAGAAATTCTATCGCATCGCATCTAATTTAATGGATTCAAAATATATTATTTGTATATATTTAATAATTTTTTAGACAAATATGTACAATTTGAACGGAAGTTATGGGTTCAGATGAACTCATAGCTTCTATACTAGATATGCCTCGCACCTCCTCCATAATATAACTAAAGTTAATGTATACGGTCAAACCCGATTTCGACCTTCGTATAATTAGTCAAAATGGACCGAAGGTCATCTTCATAATATCGAGAATAGATCTGAAGCCAGGTTATCGAGCTCAAGATTCAGGGACCGATCAATACTGAGATCGAAGTCAATATCGAGCTATGATATGAAGTAGTGTTATCGAGCTCAAAAACCAGAGACCAACCAATTCCGAGCCCGAGTCAATATCGAGCTCGAGTTGATACCGAGCTCGAGTCAATATCGAGCTCGAAATCTGGAGATCGACCAATACCAAGTCCGACCAAGATCGAGCTAAGAGACAAGAGTTGTTACAACCGTACTAAGGGAGAGAATCTCGTCGGGAATTAAGAAAAAGCTAATCTATCATGGGATCCCCACTATGTATTTTTAATTATATCTAAAGTAGGATCTCTCCACTATAAGAGGGATGACTATTATTTCTGTAAAGGACATTAAACATTGAGGCATCTATACACTCCCATATTTTAAGAGATTATTGATACCCACATAGAGACGGAGAAAACATTATCCTTTTGTGCCTTGTACATTGATTCATCTTGACTGTTCATAAATCGTTTTCTACTCAGTTTGGTTTGTATTTCATTCCTTTTTTACAGTCAATATTCGATATATTTCTACATATCTTTCCGATTTGTGCCAAGTTATACCACGTATCCTTAGAACTACGTATAAATTCAACTCTATCCGTTTTCAGGTAAATAGTTTGGCGCCCACCGTAAGGCTAAGGATAACAGTGGTTATCTGGTACAAATCTCTGCAAAACACACCATTTTACGTTTGCTTTTAGAAGTGTCTTTGATTTCAGGTTAGAAACGACGAACTCTCAATTAATGGCCCTACCTATCGACAACGAACCTGGACTTCAAGATGAGAACAACAACTTGACGCCCGAGGATGAAAGGCCGCCCGTCGATGCCGTTGAAACTCGGGTCGAAGTTCCAATAGACGTTAATTTACATATGGCCATCGAGGCAAATCAACGTTCCGACCTTGAAAATAGCATTCATGGTGTAATTCGATCTGCATCTCGATATACCCAAAACATTGAAGAAAATGGAATCAACTTGCGTATGATTTTCGAAATGTTGCAAGCTCAACAGGTAGTGATAGCTCAGTTGTAGAGCCAAACCTAGGCACCGAGCAGGCTTGAGCCCAGTCCACCTCGAGAAGTCACCCACAGAACGGGACCGGCTATAGTAAGGTCAAATGAGCAAGAATCGGGGACTAATCCCGAAATTATTAAGATACTCGAGGAACTAACAAAACGAATAGAGTCAGGAGAAATAAGAATCGAAGCAAACGACAAAAAAAATGGAAATGTATAACTCCAGGGTTGATCAGATCCAGGGGCACCACCAGTATTTGAAAGGCTTGGATTCCAAAAAAATCGTACAAAAGCCCTCCCCCCCAAGAGCAGCTCCAAAACCGACCCCCAAGAAGTTTCACATGCCCGAAATTTCTAAATATAATGGAACAACCGACCCCAACGAACATGTCACCTCTTACACATGTGCCATTAAAGGGAATGATCTAGAAAACGACGAGATCGAATATGTATTATTGAAAATATTTGGTGAATCCCTTTCAAAGGGAGCAATAATATGGTATCATAATCTACCGCCTAACTCTATCGATTCTTTTGCTATGCTTGCAGATTCTTTCGTAAAAGCACATGCTGGAGCCATAAAGGTTGAGACCAGGTAGTCGGACCTTTTCAAGGTAAGACAAAAAGATAACAAGATACTAAGAGAATTCGTATCTCGTTTCCAAATGGAACAGATAGATCTACCACCAGTCACAGATGATTGGGCCGTTTAAGCTTTCACTCAAGGTCTAAACGAATGAAGCTCGATGGATTCACGACGATTGAAGCACAACTTGATCTAGTACCCAGATGTTACATGAGACGATGTGCATAATCGGTATCAATCAAAAATTAGAGTCGAAGATGACCAGTTGGGTTCTGGGTCCGTTATTAAAAGGGACATCAGTCGGGAACGAGGGCCGATCAGGGACCGATACCAGCTGTATAGTGGAGATCATAGGGGTAACAAATCAAGACGTAACCCCGTACAAAGCGATAAAAGAAGTGATCGAGGCCAAAGGTCTCGGGGACTGATGAACAGGAATGGGTTCGATAGGCATACCTGGCCTAAGGAAGCACCACGGTTATCAGAGTATAACTTCAACATCGATGTATCCGCCATCGTGTTGGCTATCAGATGCATCAAAGATACTAAATGGCCGCGACCTCTACAGACCGATCCTGCCTAAAGGAATCCCAATCAAATATGCGAATATCGTGACACTAATGGCCACAGAACGGAGGATTGCAGACAATTGAGAGATGAGGTAGCCCAGTTATTCAATAAAGGGCACCTTCGAGAATTTTTAAGTGACCGGGCCAAAAACCATTTCAAAAACAAGGATTTCAGTAGACAAAACGAACAAGAAGAGCCATAACACATCATCCACATGATCATCGGTGGGATCGATATCCCCTAGGGGCCGATGCTTAAACGCACTAAGATGTCGATTGCAAGAGAGAAGTGATCTCGGACTCAGGATTACGCACCCATAGGAACCCTGTCCTTTAATGTTGAAGATGCAGAAGGATTCATGCAACCACACAACGATGCACTGGTAATATCTGTACTTATGAATAAAACTCAAGTTAAGCGTGTGATAATTGATCCAGGTAGTTCAGCCAACATTATTAGATCGAAGGTCGTAGAGTAGCTCGGTCTACATGACCAGGTCATGCCCCCAACCCTAGTTCTAAACAGATTCAATATGGCATGTGAAACTACTAAGGGAGAGATAATTCTGCCAATAAACGTGGCCGAAACCATCCAAGACATGAAGTTTCACGTAATTGAAAGCGACATGAGGTATAACGCCCTTTTTGTAAGATCGTGGATCCACAATATGAGAGCTGTACCCTCGACCCTCCACCAGGTTCTGAAATTCCCAGCATCGGAGGGAGTCAAAACACTTTATGGAGAATAACCGGCCGCTAAAGAAATATTTTCCGTCGATGAAGTAATTCCGATATCTTCACTATCGTCGACAAAATGATCAGATTCTAAGAGGGAACAGAATACCAAATAGCAATCACAAACGTCAACTTCGACCCAACTAGAAAATCAGAAGTGTGACGAAGATGGTGAACATAGGTTCCCTCGATCCTTCGTGGTCCCCGATGATTCCGACACTACCCAATTAACGGTCGAAGAACTGGAGCAAATCACCCTAATCGAACATCTGCCCGAAAGAAAGGTATACATGGGCACGAGGTTAGATCCCGAGCTCAGGAAAAAGCTTATTCAATTTCTTATAGCTAACATGAACTGTTTTTCTTGGTCCCATCTTGACATGACAGGGATCCCACCGGGAACCACCACTTATAGGCTAAGCTTGGACCCAAAATTCCATTCAGTAAAACAAAAAAGAAGGCCCTAGTCCGAGATCAAACATGCCTTTATCATAGACGAGGTAACCAAACTTCTTAAAATAGGATCCATTCGGAAAGTAAAATACCCCGAATGGCTAGCAAATGTGGTGGTATCCCTAAAAAGGGGAACAAACTTAGAATGTGCATAGATTATAAAGACATGAACAAAGCATTCCCTAAGGATTCTTTTCCTTTGCCTAATATCGATCGTATGATCGATGCCACAGCCAGCCACGAGACTCTCAATTTTCTCGATGCCTATTCCGGGTACAACCAAATACAGATGAACCCGGAAGATGAGGAAAAGAACTCATTTATCACTTACGTGACTTACTGTTATAATGTAATGCCATTCGGTCTAAAAAATACTGGTGCAACTTATCAATGCCTAGTAAACCGAATGTTCGAAATGCAAATAGGAAAATCAATGGAATTTTATATTGATGACATGTTAGTTAAATCCCTGCGAGAACATGACCATTTAAAGCATTTGCATGAAACTTTCGACATACCGAGGGAGTACAATATGAAGCTCAACCCCGAAAAATGTGCATTCGGGGTCGGCTCAGGCAAGTTTCTCGATTTCATGGTGTCCAATCGAGGAATCGAGATTAACCCCGATAAAATCAAATCTATCGAGGACATCACAGTGGTAGATAATGTAAAGGTCGTACAGAGGCTAACGGGACATATAGCCGCCTTGGGACGATTCATTTCGAGATCCTCAGATAGGAGCCACCGACTTTTCTCTCTGCTTAAGAAGAAAAGCAATTTTACATAGACTCCGGAATATCAGCAGGCTTTGGAAGAGCTAAAACGGTATTTATCGAGCCCGCCGCTGATTCATACCCCGAAGGCAGACGAACAACTTTATCTGTATTTAGCTGTCTCGAAGATAGCGGTAAGTGGAGTCCTGATTCGAGAAGAACGAGGTACGCAATTCCCTATTTATTATGTCAGTCGAACTTTAGGCGAGGCCGAAACTAGATATCCATACTTAGAAAAATTAGCGCTTGATTTAATAAGTGCCTCTAGAAACTTAAACCATATTTCCAGTGCCATTCAATACATGTTGTAACAACTTATCCTCTTCGAAATATTTTGCACAAACCTGAGCTTTCAGGTCGATTGTCCAAATGGGCCATAGAAATTGGTGGGTACGACATCGAGTATCGACCTCGAACCGCTATCAAATCTCAAATCTTAGCAGACTTCGTGGCTGACTTTACGTCGGCCTTCGTACCCGAGGTCGAAAAGGAACTACTGATAGAATCGGGTACCTCTTCAGGAGTCTGGACCCTCTTTACGGACGATGTCTCGAACGCGAAGGGGTACGGACTGGGCATCGTACTAAAATCACCCACAGGTAATGTAGTTAGGCAGTCTATCATAACAACAAAATTGACTAACAATGAGGCCGAGTATGAGGCCGTGATTGCAGGTCTCGAACTAGCTAGAAGCTTGGGAG
>AWOL01S0010929.1:0-19410 GCA_000715115.1 Nicotiana otophora | reverse complement strand
GATTACACCAGAAGCTTGAAAGCTTCACCAATTACACAAGTCCAAATTTCTATCCGTTAAGCATCTGAAACGCACCCGAGGCCCACGGGACCTCAATCAAACATACCAACCAGTCCTATAACACCACACGAACTTAGTCGAGAACTGAAATAACATCAAACAACGATAAAAACATGAATCACCCTCCAATTCAACTTAATGAACTTTGGAACTTCAAACTTCTACAACTGATGCCGAAACATACTAAACCATGTCTAATTGACCTCAAATTTTGCACACAAGTCATAATTGACATTACAGACCTACTCCAACTTCCGCAATTGAACTCCGACCCCGATATCAAAAAGTCCACTTCCGGTCAAAATCTCAAAAAATCGACTGTCGCCATTTCAAGCCTAAATCAGCTACAGACCTCAGATTCACAGTCCGAACACGCTCCTAAGTCCAAAATCACCATATGAAGCTGTTGCAATCATCCAAAACCCATTACATAGCCGTTTACACAAAAGTCAAAATTCTAGTCAACTCTTACCGCTTAAACTTCCAAAACTTGCATCCTTCTTCCGATTTGAGTCCTAATCATAAGGTAACTAAATTCAACCATGCACGTAAGTAAATACACATAATACGAAGCTGCTTAGGACCTTATGCCTCTGAAAGGGACTTATTTTCTCTAAATGACTGGCTGGGTCATTACATGTTTCCCCTCTTAAACAAACGTTTGTCCTCGAACGTGCCAAAAATCGCCTCGAAGTCTTCAAATCACTGAAAGTACATATCCAACGTACACTCGCGGGTGATCCCATGTAACCCCAATCCCCATAAGCCTTACTAAACCATCTCAACTGTAATTTATCCCTTCCACCAACATCAATAAGCGTTAGAGTCGACATTTCCACCATCCGCTTGTACTCGAAAGACCTGATTCTAAATCCACACCTGGTATCAGTCTCAACTAAATCCACATCTCGTCTTCAGCATGTTGAGTTATACATGTGATTTGTGGCGGTACGTGCGAGACTTGACGTATGCCGTAATTGATTTACTTACCCGCCGTAGTGGATTTGCTTATCCAATAGATTCTAGGTGAAGAACACTTACCCCAATAGATTTGCTTGAAAACCCCACAAAGAAGCTCCTAAAATCGAGCTCTCAAAGCCGCAAAGTGAAAATGAGATCAAACCCTCGTAATTTCCCCTTTTTTGCCCAGTGATCTCGCACCTGCGGACCCATAGTCGCACCTGCGGAAAATCCACCGCAGGTGCGGACTTGACTTACACACCTGAGTCCACTTCGGCGATCAAATGGTCGCACCTGCAAGTGCGCATCTGCGAACAAATGTCCGCTTCTGCGGACTCCCCATCCAGCTCACTCTCAGCATCTGCAGAACTTCAAGCGCATCTGCATGGTCGCAGATGTGAAAATTCCCTCTCACCTGCGACCCCTAGCCATCTCCTCAACCCCTTTTATGCGCTTGGCCTCTCGCACGTGCGTGTCCACACCTGCGGCCACCCCACCGCAAGTGTGATTACACACAGAAGCTTGAAAGCTTTACCAATTACACAAGTCCAAATTTCTATCCGTTAAGCATCTGAAACGCACCCGAGGCCCACGGGACCTCAATCAAACATACCAACCAGTCCTATAACACCACACAAACTTAGTAGAGTACTCCTATAACAGCAAACAATGATAAAAACACGAATCTCCCTCCAATTCAACTTAATGAACTTTGGAACTTCAAACTTCTACAACTGCTGCCGAAACATACTAAACCACGTCTGATTGACCTCAAATTTTTCACACAAGTCATAATTGACATTACGGACCTACTCAAACTTCCGAAATTGAAATCCGACCCCGATATCAAAAAGTTCACTTCCGGTCAAAATCTCAAAAAAATCAACTTTCGCCATTTCAAGCCTAAATTAGCTACAGACCTCAGATTCACGGTCCGAACACGCTCCTAAGTCCAAAATCACCATATGAAGCTGTTGTAATCATCCAAAACCCATTATAGAGCCGTTTACACAAAAGTCAAAATTCTGGTCAACTCTTACTGCTTAAACTTCCAAAACTTGCATCCTTCTTCCGATTTGACTCCTAATCATAAGGTAATTGAATTCAACTATGTACGTAAGTCAATACACATAATACGAAATAGCTTAGGACCTTATTCCTCTAAACGGGACTTAAATTCTCTAAATGACCGGCCGGCTCGTTACATCTTTCCCGTCTTAAACAAATGTTCGTCCTCGAACGTGCCAAAAATTGCCTCGAAGTCTTCAAATCACTGAAAGCACATATCCAACATACACCCGCGGGTAATCCCATGTAACCCCAATCCCCATAAGCCTTACAAAACCATCTCAACTGTAATGTATCCCTTCCACCAACATCAATAAGCCTTAGAGTCGACATTTCCACCATCCGCTCGTCTTCAAAAGACACGATTGTAAATCCACACCTGGTATCAGTCTCAACTAGTTGCAACCACTTATGCCTACACACATAGAGTACAACCACACAACATGACACATCACACATAGACCCATAATAATAATTCTGATCACAATAGCTACCCCTAATCAAATCCAACACCGACAATTAGTCTCATATCCATTTGAACCCCGTTTCAAACTTCCACAACGCTGACAATGATGCAAGAAACACGATGACCTCATAACTATACACCCGGATAACAAGTCACATCTAATGCCACTAGGCACACACCCCGTAAACTCAACTTAAATAAGCACAAGACGAAAAGGAATAAATAGGAAAAGAGAAACACATAAGAGAAATATCAAACAAGCTCGACATGCACAACTCTCTATCAGTACCATACTACAATCCAATTTAAAAAGGGAAAATCAAAGTACATGAATAAATCATAAGGATCTAATCCTGGTATAACTTTCTACCACGGCACGCAGCCCGGCTCAAACATATCAAATCGCATGGAATCGCGAGGGTCTCACCCTCAACTCTTAATCACACGCCGAATAAACATCATAACAATTAAAACCTTACACTAACTCAATTATGCCAGTAAAATCACAACACTTACTAAACTCTCACAATGGTAGAGTATCAAATCACAAATCGTAACCAAATTACTCAGGAATCACACCAAAACCTACCGTAATAGACAACAGAAAATTCACTTCTAGCCTCGTAACTTTCAATAATGGATAAAAACAAATGATAGACATGGGCTACCACTCATAGAATCTCCCAACAAGGGAAAACACATACACAGAATACTAAGTCATGAACTCACCAATAGGTGGAGCAACAAATAAGGGGACTCACCCCAATAAGCAACGCCGAATCAAAATACGAATGGTACCCCTCTGTAACAAATCAAAAGCATACATATATGACATCATCTGGTGCAGCGGCCTCAAGCCTACTATATGAACACATCAACGGGTCGGGCTTCCCCCTCTTCGCCACCCTCTACTCGCTTGAATACCCCGCTATGACACATCTGTTCGGAGTCTAGGACAATCTCTCACCCTGTGGCCAGTATCTCCACACTCGAAGCAACCTCTCTATGATATGGCTGTGGGAACTGTGTGGTACGGGTACTCTGAGAACCATGGGTACCTGAAACACTCTGCGAAGCCTGAAGTGCCAACTGAACTGGCTGACCCACAAAACCTCTACCATGTCGTACCCTTCCTCCAATATAAGGACTAGTAGATCTNAGCCGAATCAAAATATGAATGGTACCCCTATGTAACAAATCAAAAGCATACATATATGACATCATCTGGTGCAGCGGCCTCAAGCCTACTATATGAACACATCAACGGGTCGGGCTTCCCCCTCTTCGCCACCCTCTACTCGCTTGAATACCCCGCTATGACACATCTGTTCGGAGTCTAGGACAATCTCTCACCCTGTGGCCAGTATCTCCACACTCGAAGCAACCTCTCTATGATATGGCTGTGGGAACTGTGTGGTACGGGTACTCTGAGAACCATGGGTACCTGAAACACTCTGCGAAGCCTGAAGTGCCAACTGAACTGGCTGACCCACAAAACCTCTACCATGTCGTACCCTTCCTCCAATATAAGGACTAGTAGATCTCTCCAGTCTACGAGGCCTCCTCGCCTCCCTGTCCTTTCTCTCCTGACCTCGCATGTCCACTCTCTCATGTCCCCACCTATCCTCTCTATCCTGATCCCATATGCCCTCCACTCGGCGAGCTATCCCTACCACTTGCTTAAACGAACCATCTGAATGTAACTCCCGAGCCATGCTAAACCGAATAACATGTGTGAGCCCCTCAATGAATCTACGAACACGCTCTCTAACTGTAGCGACCCAAGCAGGTGCATGTCTGGCTAAATCACTAAATCTAACGGCATACTCTGACACTGACATAGTGCCCTGGCATAGTTGCTCAAACTCCACACGCCATGCATCTTGAAGGGACTAAGGTACAAACTTTCTCAAGAACATCTCTGAAAACTGAACCCATGTAAGTGAAGCTGACTCAGCCGGGCTACCCAACTGATATGCCCGCCTCCATTGATAAGACGCTCCCCTCAGCTGGAACATAGTAAAATCAACCCCGCTCATTTCTACAATACCCATAGTACGGAGAATGCAGTGACACTCCTCTAGGAAACCCTGGGCATTATCTGTCACCAATCCACTGAAGGTAGGAGGGTGGTACTTCTTGTACATCTCAAGTCTAAGCTGTTCTTCCTCAGATGTTGCTGACCTAACCAAGAACTGAACTGGAACCATAGGCTATGTCGCCGTGATACCTAGAACCTAACCAACATGAACTCGCTTCTCTGGAGTGTGGGAGGTGGGAGTTTAAGCTCTTCCCCCGGTCTGTGAAGTAGCTGGTGCAACCGGAATCAACCCCGTCTGAGCCAATGTACCAAACATTCTTAGCAACTGTGCTAAGGTCTCCTAAAGTATGGGGGTAACAGCAGGCGCCTCCGGTACCTACCCCCTAACTGGGACTACTGGCGGCTCCTTAACTACTGCTCTGGCGGGTGCCCTAACTACGGCACATGCTCCTCGTCGGCCTCTGCCCCTGCCCCTAGCAACATCTGCTCTGGGGGTAACGTCATCAGTAACTGCAGCTCGTGTCCTCCCCATCTGTGATAGAATGGAATGATAAAAGTTCAAACTTTGAGATCAATGAACTCGCACAATAGGAATGAAGGAAGTGAAACGGTCCTAATAGTTTTTTCGCCTCTCGAAGATAAGTACAGACGTCTCTCTACCGATCTGCAAGACTCTACTAAACTCGCTTATGACTCGTAGCACCTATGAACCTAGGGCTCTGATACCAACTAGTCACGACCCAATTTTCCCTCCGTTGTTATAGTGATGGAACCTAGTCTTAGGGACTAGGTAAGCCTAACATTCATTACGTAACAACAATAGTTAAATAACATCTAGCAATTTTTGAAATGGAAATATCTATAAAATTTACAATTCCCAAAACTGGTAGTACAAGTCATAAGCTCTACAGAGTTTGCTACAAATTTCTAAATACAACTGTTCAGAAATAGGTTAAATAGTGTGAATACAAAATAGGAAGGTGACTCTGAAGCCTGCGAACGTAGTAGCAGGTTTACCTTGAGTCTCCACAGCAACAATCCACATCGCTAGCTAATGATCAACTGACTTCGAAATACCTGGATCGGCACAAAAATGTGCAGAAGTGTAGTATGAGTACACTATGGCAGTACCCAGCAAGTATCAAGACTAACCTCAGTGGAGTAGTGACGAGGAACAGTCAAGATACCTATTGAACTAAATAACCTAAACAAGTATAAGTATAGGAACAACAGAGTATGCTATCTACATAAAGACTATGCGAAGTGGCAAATAATACGGTAATTGCAATAAGGAAGGAAAACAACAACTATCAGTGGAACACCATAATAATGACATAGAAGAATGAATGGAAACACATCCTAAATCCGATAATCATAGATAAAGAAGGGACAAGTAACAACTCAACAAAACAACCGCTTTCACACTAGGTTTTAGATAGTAAACTCCATGAGGTACCGAACCTCATACTATTCACAACTCACGGGTCCCAACACCTGAACCTTAACACCTGACATCCTGTGCCCTCATTACACTTCATAATCGCACTGACGACTCACGTGCCAAATAGAGCCATTCTCACACAGAAGCCAGGTAAACAAAGGTGTGCAACTATACTCAATAATATCAATAAAACCTCTTAACCGATAAGAGTGCTCAACTATGTGTATGCTTGTGCAAGTGTCCTGACATAGCTCATGCCAGCAAGTACGTATAGGAAAAGAAATGGACAGCACATAGAATAGTTCTCACAACTTTCCACAAGTTAAAGTTCACACAGGTAAGTGTACCACTACACAAACATCAACACAAGAATGCCCCCATGCCATCATCAGTCATCACAAATCAATCCCTGACATATCCCACCTTGTCTCGCCACATGTGTAATAATAATGTAAGTGCCTGCCTTGTCTCGCCACGCGTGCATAACAATGTTCCTACCTTGTCTTGTCACATGCGTAACCCACACACACACACACACATATATACACACACACACACACATATATATATATATATATATATATATATATACATCCCGCCTTTTCACTCCGGATGTGCAAAAATCAACAGTAACAATAGCACAGAAGAAACCTCATGCAACCCCATAACAATAAGCGCACGGAAGAAACCTCGTGCATCACAATAACAGCAACCACATGGCAAAAACATCGTGCCTCACCACAGCAAGTACAACAACAACAATGGAAGTAATACAAGGGTACGACAAATAAGTCAACTTTGAAATTCAAGAACTCAAAGGAATGGAGGACCTAATTCACAAGGAGTAGCCACAATAGAGAACGCTAGTCATAATAAGAACAGCTTAACAAGAAAGGAAATATTATGTAACAACGGTCCATAATGTGCAGTTCGACAGTGAGGGAGCTAACACCAGGCGAATAATTCCACATAAGGACAAGTCAACTAAAATATAAGATATCTAACTTCTTTTGAGATTGGCTATTAAGAAAAAGATACAGCAAATTCAATTTGGGATAAGCAGCAGAAAGATAATCATAGCCTCAATTAAGGATTAACAATTACATAAGAGATAATTATAACTTCAAATAAAGATAAGCAGTTAGGGAAAAGACAACATGGTAATAGAAGAGATAACAATTTTAGTTAAGGCACATATGAATCAAGTGAATAACAAGAGTGGATCATGAAGCAATTAATTCTAATAAAAGCATGTAGAAGTGAAACCAATAATTAAGAAACGTAATCATAACGAGAACAACTGCATATTCAGTGAATACAAGAGACTAAAAACCCTAAAAGGCCAATTTTCCACAAATAAGTCTGAGCACGTACTCGTCACCTCATGTACACAGACTACAATTAGCATAGAAGACTCAAATCCTAAGGGGTTGTTTCCCACACACGTAGTTAGGCAAGATACTTACCAAACCAGATCGATACTCTAAAATGAACTTCTCAGCTGAAATGACCTCCGGATGGCTCAAATCTAACCAAAATAACTTCAAAGCACAAAAACACTCATAAGAAACTACTCCGGATCATAAAGCCTCAATCTTTATCAAATCTAAAAATCGACCCAAAAGTCGACCCCCAGGCCCGCACCTCGGAACCCGACAAATTTCATAAAAACCCGAACACCCATTTCGATATGATTTCAACCATACTAAAATTATAAAATTCTGATGCCATTTCGTACCTCAAATCATGATTATTCATTTTGAAATTTTTCTTCAAAAAACTCCATTTTCATGGAGTATAATACATTCTAGGTAAAGAACACTTACCCAATCGATTTTCTTGAAAAACCCACAAATAAGCGTCCAAAACCAAGATCTCAAAGCCCCAAAGTGAAAATAAAATCAAACCCTTGTAATTTCCCATTTTCTGTCGAGTGATCTCGCACCTACGGCCCATAGTCGCCCCTGCGATGCCGCACCTGCGGAAAATCCATCACAGGTGCGGACTTCTCTTACACACCTGGGTCCACTTCTATGATCAAATGGCTGCACCTGCGAGTGCGCACCTGTGAACAAATGTCCGCTTCTGCGGACTCCCCATCCAGCTCACTCTCTGTATCTGCGGAACTTCAAGCGCATTTGCGTGCTCGCAGATGCGGAAATTCCCTCGCACCTGTGAACTTTGGCCATATCCTCAACCCCGCTACTATGCTTGGCCTCTCACACGTGCGTGTCTGTACCTTCGGCCACACCACCGCAGGTGCGATTACACCAGAAGCTTGAAAGCTTCAGCAATTACACAAGTCCAAATTTCGAGCCGTTAAGCATCTGAAATGCATCAGAGGCCCCCGAGACTTCAACCAAACATACCAACCGGTCCTATAACACCATACAAACTTAGTCAAGTCCTAAAATTACATCAAACAATGCAAAAAACACGAATTGCCCTCCAATTCAACTTAATGAACTTTGAAACTTCAAACTTCTACAACCGATGCCGAAATATACCAAACTATGTCCGATTGACCTCAAATTTTGCACACAAGTCATAATTGTTATTATGGACATACTCCAACTTTTGGAATCGGAATCCAACCCTGATATCAAAAAGTCCAATTCCGGTCAAAATCTCCAAAACATTGACTTTCGCCATTTCAAGCCTAAATCAGATGCAGACCTCAGATTCACAGTTTGGACACTCTCCTAAGTCGAAAATTACCATATGCAGCTGTTGCAATCATCAAAAACCCATTCCAAAGCCGTTTACACAATAGTCAAAATTTCGGTCAACTCTTACCGCTTAAGCTTCCTAAACTTGCATCCTTATTCCGATTTGACTCTGAATCATCCTATAGCTGAATTAAACCACGCACGCAAGTCAATATAAGTGGATGCACTTACGGTTGCAAGATTTTAAGACCTTAAGCGAGTATAACTCTGCTCTATTTCCAATAACTTCCCAATTGAAATTATGTGGGGATGTTATGAATGATGAGGATTATTCGGAAAAGACTCTTAGGACTTTTCATGCCTCAAATATGGTATTACAACAACAATACCATGAAAGGGGTTTTAAAAAGTATTCTGAATTGATCTCATTCCTTCTGGTAGCTGAGCAACATAATACCCTTTTGCTGAACAATCATGAAGCCCGTCCCACAAGTTTAGCTCTGCTTCCTGAAGCAAATATGGTAGCGATACGTGATAAGTCTGTAAAAAGACAGAATAATTATCATGGCCATATGAAAGTATGTGGGCATGGCAATGGTAAGAGACGATATAATAATCGTCATCATGGTGGTCACGGAAAACAAAAGAACAATATGGGTTCTCAAAACAATCCTTCAAGAGGAAGAAGGTAACTGCCACCGCTGTGGAATGAAAGGTCATGGGAAAATTAAATGTCTTGCACCTAGGCGTTTTGTCAGGCTTTATCAAAAATCCATCAAAACAAGGCAAATAATGTTGGAGCATCTTCCGCTGATGCCCCAGTGGAATCTCACTTGACCTTTAAAAATGATTTTGAGGCAGGGCCTTCAAACACAAATGATGACAATGCCGAGGCAAATCTTGCTTTGAATGATGATGATTTTGAAGGCCTCGATGATCTTACTCATTTGGAAGTTGAAGACTTTTTCGGAGATCAAAACTAAAGTTTGATCATTTTACTGGGGAATGCAGTTATGTTGTTATTTTTATTTCAGTGTTTTTTTGTCTCGTTCTAAAATTGTTTTTGTTTTCAAGTGGTACTTAAGTTCTCTTATGTTGTTGTTGGTGTTGTTATGTTTTACGTATTTCTCATGGTGTACTTTTATTTTTTTATGAAAAAAATAAAATTCCCCAGTCTTCAATTGGATCCAAGACGAGTAATTAAGATTTATGACTTTTGGATAGTGCTACAACTCACACAATATTAACAACAATAACCCAGTAAAATCCCACTAATGGGGTATGGGGAGGGTAGTGTGTACGCAAAACATACCCCTACCCCGAAGGAGTAGAGAGGCTGTTTACGAAAGACCCTCGACAAACTTACACAATATTAAGAGAAAAGAAATTTTTCTCTTAATTGGTTATGAAAAAGGCCTATGTTAATACAATATCTGGTAGTGCAAAGTTAATTGAGGGCTCTGGAAGAGCGGCCTTATTACTTCCTGGAGAAAGGATATTAACTATTAATAATGCATTGTATTGTAGTAAGTCTCAAAGAAATTTAGTGAGTTTCAAAGCTATTCGCCAAAATGGCTACGATGTTGAGACCTGTAATGAAGGAAAGATTGAATACCTTTATATTACTACAATAAAAGCGGGGAAAAAATGTGTTCTCGAAAAAGTACCCGTATTTGCTTCTGGGTTGTACCACACAAACATTGGTGTGGTTGAATCATATGCCATAGTAAATAAAAGGTTTACTACTTCTAATGATTTTATCATTTGCCATGACCGGTTGGGCCATCCTAGTTCTAACATGATGCGCATAATAATAGAGAATTCAAATAGGCACACATTGAAGAACAAGAAGATTCTTCAATTTAAGGAATTCTCTTGTGCTGCTTGTTCTCAAGGAAAATTTGTTATTAATCCATCAGCAGCTAAAGTTGGGACTGAATCTCCTGTATTTCTGGAACGTATATATGGTGATATATGCAGGCCTATACATCCTTCGTATGGATAATTCAAGTATTTTATGGTCTTGATAGATGCATCTACAAGATGGTCACATGTGTGCTTATTGTCAACTCGTAATATGGCATTTGCGAGATTGTTGGCCCAAATAATAAGATTAAGAGCACAATTTCCAAATTATGCAATTAAGACAATTCGCCTTCATAATGCTGGTGAATTTACATCTCGGGCCTTTACAGATTATTGTATGGCCACTGGAATAAGCGTTGAGCATCCAGTTGCTCATGTTTATACTCAAAGTTGTCTAGCAGAATCATTGATTAAACGCCTCCAATTAATAGCTAGACCATTTCTAATGTGGACAAACCTCCCCTTTTTAGTGTGGGGACATGCTATTTTACATGCAGCAACACTTGTGCGCATAAGTCCAACTAGTTATCATGAAGTCCCCCCATTACAGTTGGCTTTTGGTCAGGAGCCAAATTGTGATGACCCAAAGGTCATCTTTAAATTTAGTTATTAATTCTATGATCTAAACCTCGAGAAGCATTATTTATTATTCCTCGACTTACGTGCATAGTCCGTATAATTTTTTTGGAAGGGTTTTATGTGAAAAATGGATTAAAATGTGAAATAGAGCATTAAAACTTAATTAGGTTGACTTTGGTCAACCTTTTTAGCAAATGGACCTGGATCAGTGTTTTGACAGTTCCGGTAGGTCCGTATCGTTATTTGGGACTTAGGCGTATGCCCGAAATTTTATTTGGAGGTCCCTAGCACAATTTATGACCATTTAACATAAATTAATAATTTAAAGGCTAAAGATTTCCAAAGTTTTGCCACGTATTTGACTTTTTGATATCGGGGTCAGAATCCGATTCCAGAAATTGGAATAGCTCTGTTTTATCATTTATGACTTATGTGCCAAATTTGAAGTCATTCTGGATTCATTTAACATGTTTCAGAACACGTTTTGTAAATTGAAAAGTTTGAAACTCAAAAGTTTGAATCGAGGTGTGAATTGCAATTTCAATGTTGTTTGATGTGATTTGAGACCCCGAGTAAGTCCGTGTTATGTTTTAGAACTTGTTGGTATATTTTGTTGAGGTCCCAGGGGCGTCGGGTGGATTCCAGATGGTTAACGCATAAAAATTTGGACTTAAGGAAAAATCTGAAATTTTGGCCTTCTGGTGTAATCGCACCTGTGGATTTTAGACCGCAGATGCGAAAGGGAAGGGAAGGGTTTAAGCAGTGTGCGTAGTTGTGGAATGTTTGCCGCATCTGTGAAGCCACAGAAGCGGCTTCTTTTCCACCGAAGCGCCCCATCTTGCAGAAGCGGCACCTTTTCTGCAAAAGCTGAAATCGCATATGCGGTCAAGCGTCTGTAGATGTGGAAAGGCCTGGACAGAACACATAAAATCGGAAGTTAGCCATTTTTACTCATTTTTTGAGTTTTGAATCTTGTATTTAGGCAATTCTGAGGGGAGTTTTTACGACTTTTGAATTGGGTAAGTGTTCTATAACAAAGAGTGATTATATTTCATAAATACATGTCTATATACATCATATATTTCGGATTTAGGTGGAAGAAATTGGTGTTTTTGTAAAATTCTCAAAAAATGATAAATTAAGATTTGAAGGTCCATTTGACATCGAAATTTGTTAAATTTTGTATGGTTGGACTCGTCCCGGAACGAGTGTTCGGATTTCGTAAGTTTTTCCGAGATTCAAGACGTGGGCCCCACCGTTATTTTTTAGATGAATTTTGAATTTTAATCCAAACAATTAGCAAATGCATATGGAATTACATCCTATGATTTGTATTGAGTATATTGAATTGTTTATGACTAGATTTGAGGATTTTGGACATGAATTTGTGAGGCAAAGGTTTATTGGGTTCTTGAATTTGGTTGCAAAGCGAGGTACATGTCGTGGTTAATCTTGACTTGAGGGAGTAGGACTTAATTGTCTATTTGCTACATGATTTAATGTGCTGGTACAACGTATATATGAGGTGACGACTACTTATGCGTTATAGTTAAGTCAAAGCATGCGGGTGGAATTTGTTTATTGTGAATAATTGTTTGTTTAATTAAGATACTCCTGCTTAAGTTTATTATTGATTATTTGATCATTATTCATGACATTATTATGCATTTAATTATTGTTGAATATTTTGTAGGGTGAAGTCGGTATTTTGGTATTGAATTGATAGATAAGTGTATATCCCCACATTTAAATACTCTTCCAAATTTATATTATTATTTTCATGGTAAGGAAGAGTGTAAAAGTACGAAGGGTGATGTCGTGCCATTTTTATTAATTATAATATCATTATCATTGTAAGGAATTGGAGCACTCCGAGTGTCACCGAGATTTTAGCTACTATAGGCGCATTAGAGTCGAGGAGGTTGTCGGGGCTATGCTTAAGATGATCAAGGGCAGAGCGACAGGGCTAGACGAAATTCCAGTGGAATTTTGGAGGTATGTGGGTAGAGCAGGATTGGAGTGGCTATCTAGGTTGTTTAATGTTATTTCCAAGACGAAGGAGATGCCAGAGGAATGGAGGTGGAGTACTATGATTGCGCTATACAAGAACAAAGGTGATATCCAGAACTGTAACAACTATAGGGGCATCAAGCTACTGCGTCATACCATGAAAGTGTGGGAGGGGGTAGTGGAAGTGAGGGTGAGGAGGCTGGTGACGATATCCGATAACCAGTTTGGGTTCATGCCTGGACGTTCCACAACGGAAGCTATCCATCTTATTCGGAGGATGGTGGAACTGTACATGGATAGGACGAAGGATTTGCACATGGCGTTTATTGACCTAGAAAAATCTTATGACACGGTACCTAGGGAAGTGCTTTGGAGATGCCCGGAGGTGAAAGGTGTTCCAGTGGCTTATATTAGGGTGATTAAGGATATGTATGATGGAGCTAAGACTCGGGTTAGGACAGTGGGGGGCAACTCAGAGCATTTCCTAGTTGTTATAGGGCTACACCAAAGATCTGCGCTCAGCCCGTTCTTATTTGGTTTGACAATGGATGCACTGACACACCATATTCAAGGGGAGGTGCCATGGTGTATATTATTCGCTGATGATATAGTTTTGAATGATGAGACGCGAGGCGGTGTTAACGAGAGGTTAGAGGTTTGGAGACGGACCCTTGAGTCTAAAGGATTCAAGCGGAGCAGGACTAAGACTGAATATGTAGAGTTCAAGTTCAGTGGTGTGCCAGGTGAAGCGGACATAGAAGTGAGGCTTGAATCTCAAGTCATCCCCCAGAAAGGGAGCTTCAAGTACCTGGGGTCGATTATGCAGGGGGTGGGGATAGTGACGAGGATGTCACGCACCGTATAGGAGTGGGGTGGATGAAATGAAGGCTAGCATCTGGTGTCCTATGTGACAGGAATGTGCCTTCGGAACTAAAAGGTAAGTTCTATAGAGTGGTGGTTAGGTCGGCCATGATGTTTGGGGAAGAGTGTTGGCCAGTCAAAAATTCTCATACCCAGAAGATGAAAGTTACAGAGATGAGGATGCTGAGATGGATGTGCGGGCACACTAAGCTAGATAAGATTAGGAATGAAGTTATTCGGCTGAAGGTGGGCGTGGCTCCCATGGAAGACACGATGCGGGAAGCTAGGCTTAGATGGTTCAGGCACATGAAGAGGAGAAGCTGGGATACACCGGTAAGGAGGTATGAAAGGCTGGCCTTGACGGGTATGAGAAGAGGTAGAGGGTGACGTAAGAAATATTGGGGATAGGTGATCAGGCAGGAGATGATGCGGATGCAGATTGCCGAGGACATGGCCCTTGATAGGAAGTTATGGAGGTCGAGCATTAGGGTTGTAGGTTAGGAGATAAGAGGCTAGTATGATAGTTTTTTGTTTTAGACTGTTCGTGGCTCCAATTGTTTTCTTAATACTTTATTAGGGTCGTAAGTTAGGCTGTAGTATGTTTAGTGGCCCTTTGTGTACATATTATTCCTTTGCTTCTATAGTACTGTGCCTTTGTTACTGCTTAGTGTTACTACTTTGCTCCCTATTTTCTGGTTATTGTGTTGCTGGTGTTATCTTTCTGGATTCCGTTGTTGTTACTGATACACTGTCTCTTTCCTTCTTGTCTGAGGGTCTATCGAAAACAACCTCTCTATTCCTCCGGGGTAGGGGTAAGGTCTGCATACACACTACCCTCCCCAGACCCCACTTGTGGGACCTCACTGGGTTGTTGTTGTTGTTGTCATGGTAAGTAAGAGTGTAAAAGAACGAAGGGTGTTGCCGTGCCATTTATGAGTGTAAAAGCACGAAGGGTGTTGCCGTGCCATATATGAGTGTAAAAGCACGAAGGGTGATGCCGTGTCAATTTGAAAGAGTGTAAAAGCACGAAGGGTGATGCCGTGTCAAATGAGAGTAAAAGCACAAAGTGTGGTGCCATGCCATCTTTATATTATCAGTTGCTTATTTTATTATTGATGCATTAATTGACTGCTAAGTGATAAATCTCCTGTTGAAATTATTATATTATTTCTCTTCGCATGTTCCCTCCCAATTTATAAATTGTTATTTATTGTATTATTATCACTCCGTATTTGTTGTTTACGTGCGTGTCTTGTCATAGACTCGTAACTACTTTGTCGAGGTTAGGCTCGGCACTTAGTAGTACGTGGGGTCAGTTGTAGTGATATTGCACTCTGCATTTCTTGTGCAGATTTTAGAGTTGGTCCCAGCGGCATACAGTAGATTTGCAGGACACAGCTACCAGTGGAGACTTGAGGTATAACTGCACAGCGTTAGCAGTTCTGAAGTCCCCTTCTATCTTATCTCAGTTATGTATTATATTTCAAACAACTTGAATTTTATTCTGACTTTTGTTTGTATTATTCTAGAAGCTCGTGCACTTGTGACTCCAGTTCTGGGATGGTATTCAGGTATCGTGATTATTATGGATTATTCGCTTTAATTCAAACTTTATTTCCGTATTTGTTTCCTTGTTATTAATAAATTTAAAATTTTGTTAAAATGGCTAATTATATTCTAACGTTGTCTTGCCTAGCAAGTGAAATGTTAGGCGACATCACGGTCCCGAAGGTGGGAATTTTGGGTTATGGCAGTTGGTATTAGATCACTAGGTTACATAGGTCTCACGAGTCACGAGCAAATTTAGTAGAGTCTGAGGGATCGGTACAAAGACGTCTGTACTTATCTTTCAGAGGCTATGAAGTTTAGGAACAATATCACTTCTTTCCGATTCTATCATGCGATTTTATTCTATGATCGATAATTGAACCATTGTATTCTTACTCTCTCGCAGATGGTGAGAACACGTAATACATCTACCGATGGACAGGGACCAGATTCCCCAGTGGCAACCATGACCAGCGGTAGAGGTCGAGGTCGAGGCAGAAGCAGAGGTAGAGCTTTGTCTAGAGCTCGAGCAGCAGCACAAGTTGTAGAACCTCAGATGGATCTTCAGGAGGAGGTTCCCGTTCAGACTGTACCGGAAGGATTTATAGCTACTCCAGTGCTTCAAGATGCTCTAGTCCGTTTTGTGAGTCTTATGGAGGGTGTGGCCCAAAATGGTACATTTCCAGTGGCACCAACCATCTCACAGGCTGGGGGAGGAGCACAAACTCCCACTACCCCCGCTATAGAGCAGATGGCTCCACAGTATCAGGCTCCAGCAGCCCCACCAGTTGGGGTAATTCAGCTAGTTGTTGCGGCAGAGGCCGATGATAGGCCCGCCCTATATTCTTAGGCCTCATTGGGACTGGATAAGTTTACTAAGCTCTTTCTAGTTCACTTCAGTGGTACACCTTCTGAGGACCCACAGGATTATCTTGACTGCTGCCATGAGGTACTGCAGAACATGGATATAGTTGAGACCAATAGGTTCGATTTTGCTATATTTCAGATGACGGGTTCCGTGAAGAGGTGGTGGAGATATGTTATGCTGACCAGGCCAGCTAGGTCGCCTACACTGACTTGGGAGCAGTTCTCACGGCTATTTTTAGAGAGGTTCCTCCCAATAACATTGAGAGGAGATTTTTGCAGGCAGTGTGAGCATCTCCAGCAGGGTAGTATGACTATAACTCAGTATGAGTCCCGTTTTATGGATCTAGCCAGTCATGCTCTCTTTTTACTTCCTACCGAGGGAGAGAGAGTGAGGAGGTTTATTAGGAGACATACTCACCCTATTAGGCTTCAGATGCCCATGGAGACAGGAAGTGAGATTTCTTTTTAGGCGGCTGCTAATGTTGCTAGGAGGATCGAGATGGTTCTTGCACAGGAAAGAGGTAGGGGTCTGATATGAGGCCATTTCATTCAGCTCTCCAAGCATCCTACAGTCCACCTCTAGCTTTTATTAGTGCACCTCAGATCTATAGTTTTCAGGGTTGTTACTCGGGTCGATAGGGACAATTTTAGGGTTTGCAGTCACAGCAGCCGAGGTCCTGTTATACTTGTGGTGATCCAAGGTACATTGCTAGATTCTACCCCCGGTCTCAGGGTAGCATGCATCAGCAAGGTTCGCGTGCTATGATTCCAGCGCCGGTTGCTTTACCGCCTGCTCAGCCAGCTAGAGGTAGGAGTCATGCAGCTAGAGGTGGAGGTCAGACCATTATAGGTGGAGGTCAGCCAGTTAGAGGTCGTCCCAGGGACGCATTTTAGAGTGGTGGGGCCCAGCCTCTACTTTATGCTTTTCCTGCTAGGCTTGAGGCCGAGTCATCTGATGTTGTGATTACAAGTATTGTTCCAGTTTTCCATAGAGATGCTTCAGTTCTATTTGATCCAGGATCTACTTATTCCTCTGGGTCCTCTTATTTTGCTTCATATCTGGTGATTCCACGTGATTCTTTGAGTGCTCCTCTATGTGTGTCCACTCCGATGGGAGATTCTATCGTGGTAGATCATGTCTATCATTCATCTGTGATTACTATTGGGAGTCTTAAGACTAGTGTGGATCTTCTACTTCTTGATATGGTAGATTCTGATGTCATCTTAGGTATGGATTGGCTGTCCCCTTATCATGCTATATTGGATTTCCATGCAAAGACAGTGACCCTAGCCGTGTCGCGGTTACCTTGATTAGAGTGGAAAGGAACTCTTGGTCATTCTACCAGCAGGGTTATTTCATATATGAAGGCTGGACGTATGGTCGAGAAGGATTGTCTAGCTTATTTGGCTTATATTCATGATCCCAGTGCGGAAATTCCTTCATGGATTCAGTTCCAGTTGTCATTGAATTTCTAGATGTATTTCCTGCAGATCTACCAGGAATGCCACCCGACAGAGATATTGACTTATGTATTGATTTAGCTCTGGGCACTCAGCCCATTTCTATCCCATCATACCATATGGCCCTTCCAGAGTAGAAAGAATTGAAGGAGCAGTTACAAGGCATACTTGATCAGGGATTCATCAGATTCAGTGTCTCGCCCTGGGGTGCACCAGTACTATTTGTAAAGAAGAAAGATGGCTCTATGCGGATGTGTATAGATTATCGACAGTTGAACAAGGCCACTATCAAAAACAAATATTCGTTGCCAAGAATTGATGACTTATTTGATCAGCTTCAGGGTGGCAATGTATTTTTGAAGAACAATTTGAGGTCTGGTTATCATCAGTTGAAGATTAGGGCATTTGATGTCCCTAAGATAGCTTTTCAGACTCGGTATATGCATTATGAATTCCTAGGTATGTTATTTGGTTTGACAAATACCCCAGCATCATTTATGGATTTGATAAATCGGGTGGTCAAAGCTCTATTTGGATTCTTTTGTGGTTTATTCATTGATCATATCTTGATTTACTCCAGCAGTCGAGAGGACCATGAGCAGTATCTTCGAATTGTGCTTCTGACTTTGAAGAATAATCAGTTTTATTCAAAATGTGAATTATGGTTAGACTCAGTTGCCTTTTTGGGACATGTTGTATCGATAGAAGGCATAAAGGTAGATCCTAAGAAGATTGAGGCTGTTCAGAATTGGCCTAGACCTACTTCAGTTACAGAGATCCGGAGTTTCCTAGGTTTGGCAGGTTATTATCGTCAGTTCGTGGAGAGGTTTTCATCTATAGCAAGCCCATTGACCAGACTGACCCGTAAAGGTGTTCCATTCGGATGGCTAGACGAGTGTGAGTTTAGCTTTCATAAGCTCAAGAGTGCTTTGACTACGGCTGTAAGGAACCGTAAAAATTTTAACCAAAAACTCGGGGTTTCGTGGTGCGAAGTTAGATTCCTGCCAAGATCGCCGCGTTTCAGACTTTTTGGATTGAACAGTACCCTACGGACTAAGAGGAAAATATTTCGCAGAAGAACGCGTTTCTGCGGCCCATTATGGTGCCGTATAATCACTCTGCGAACCGCAAAATGGCCGCAGAGTGAAGCAGTACGTTGGCAAGTTTGAGGTCAACTTTGCGGTTGATTATGCGATCGCATAACCACTATGTGGACCGTATGTCAATCACATAATCCCTCCTGGGTTTTTGCGGAGGGAGTTTTGCGGTGCATTATGCGACCGCAAAATGAGTATGCAGACCGCATACTGGTCGCATACCTGAGCCGTAAGTTCAAGCCCCTGAGGGCCATTTCTGTGGTCACTTTGCGGACCGCATAACCGTTATGCGGTCGCATATGCGACCGCAGACCTATGTCGGGGCACCCATTTGCTTAATTTAAAACCCGTCCCCCATTCCGTTAAAACACCCCCTTTAGTCTATTTTGAGATCATTTTCTGATACTATAGAGTGA
>AWOL01S0010928.1:0-22934 GCA_000715115.1 Nicotiana otophora | reverse complement strand
GGAGGGCTTTTGTACGAATGTTTTGGAATTCAATCCCTTCAATAATGGTAGTTCCCCCGGGATCTGATCAACCCTAGAGTTATACGTTTTCGTTTTTTTGTCGTTTTCTTCAATCCTCCTTTCTCCCGACTCTATTCGCTTCGTCAGCTCCTCGAGTATCTTAACAATTTCGGGATTAGTCCCTGATTCCTGCTCATTTGACCTTACTACAGCTGGCCTCGTTCTGTGGGTGACTTCTCGGGATGGACTGGGCTCCGGCCTGCTCGGTGCCTTGGTTTGGATATGCAACTGAGCTATCGCTACCTGTTGAGCTTGCAACATTTCGAAAATCATATGCAAGCTGAGTCTATTTTCCTCAACGTTTTGGGTATTTTGAGCTGCAGATCGAGTTCCACCATGAATGCTATTTTCAGGGTCGGAACGTTGTTTTGCCCCGATGGACACATGTGAATTTACATCTATTGGCACTTCGACCCGATCTCCAACGACATCGACGAGTGGCCTTTCATCCCCAGGCGTCAAGTTGTTGTTCCCATCTTGAAGGCCAGCTTCATTGTCGATAAGTAGGGCCATTAATTGATAATTCGTTGTTTTCAGCCTGAAATCAAAAATATTTCCGAGGGCAAGCATAAAATAGTGTGTTTTACAGAGATTCGTAACAAATGACCACTATTATCCTTAGCCCCACAGTGGGCGCCAAACTATTGACCCGAAAAATGGATAGAGTTGAATTTATACATAGTTTTAAGGATACGTGGTATAGCTTGGTACAAATAAAAAAAGTAAGTAGAGAAATAGCAAATATTGGCTGTAAAAAAAAATTAAATACAAATCAAATCGAGTGGAGAATAATTTATAAACGAGCACGATAAATCAATGTCTGAAGCCCAACAACGAATGACCTATGAACAAGATGAATCAATGTATAAAGCTCAAAAAGGATAATCTTTACTATATGTGTAAATCTCAATAATTTCTGACTATGAGAGTTGTATTGATGTCTCAATGTTGAACGTCCCCCTTACAGAAATGGTAGCCACTCTTTATATAGTGGAGGGATCCTACTTTGAATATAATTAAAAATACATAGTGGGGATCCCAACGTAGATTAGTCAATTAGTGTTTCCTTAATTCCCGCCGAGATTCTCTCCCTTGGTGCGGCTACAACGGCTCTTTATTTCTTAGCTCGATCTTGGTCTGTCTTGGAATTTGGTCAATCTCTAGATCTTGAACTCGATACTGACTCGAGCTCGATACTATGTTGAGCTCGACATCGACTGATATGGATCTTGAGTTTGATTACACCACTTCGCATCACAGTTTGATTTGGACTCGAGCTCGGTATTGATCGGTTTTGAGCTCAATATCCTAGCTTCAGATCTCATCTCAATATTATGATGACGACTCTTGGTTAATCATGTTCCAATCTTGACTAATTACTCGAAAAGCAAACTCGGTTTTGACCGTATACAAAAGGAAATAAAGAATCAACAAAGAAAACAAATTAGGAAATACTAGTATGTACATTAAGAGGAAGATCTGAATATATAGAGTAAGTAAGAAAATAACGTGTAAACAAAAATTCCTCCTTCTTTCATTCTTCTCTCCTGTCATATCCGTTACTTAATTTTAATTTGACCAAAATCCAATTATTAAATGTTAATGCAAACAGATTCCACAAAACAAGCTTCTTTCTTTTTATGGTCCAAACTTGAGTTCATCACTAAGACACAAACTCATAGCTTCATGCAAGACTTGAAGGTGACTATTTGACACTTTTATTTTTTGTTCTTTATAAATAACCATTTTTCTGGATATTTTCTTCTAACTTTAGAGTTTTAGTAGAGTTCATTTATTTACAGTGTAGTGATAGTATATTATCCTCACTTACTAAAATGCAAGCATGCAATGGAACTTGATTATATCATTGTTTTAGTTTTGGTTCCTTAATATTAGCTTGTCATAAATACATGTATTCAGCAGTCGCCGATAAAAAATAATTTAAATGAATTCAGAGTATGTTGATTCATCAAAGAAATATTCTACAACATTTGCTGCAAATATATTTTTTTCTGAGTTATGATGGAGTTCAAGGAGAAATGAGGCTGTCCAAACTAGAGGAACTAGTATTGGAGAAGCAACTCAAACCTTTAAATAAACCAGCAGTCAGAACAATTAAGGTATGCGTTTTAGGGATATTCTTATTAATAAGTTTTTTCCTGATTGTTGTTTTATGCTAATAGCACTTTTGTGATTTAAAAAAAGACAATACCCTTCCATCTCATATTGATGATATTAAACAATAAAGTTAAATTTTGTAAACTGAATTTACCATATTTTTTTCGTATTTCATGATGTAGTTGAAAATCGTGAAATTTCTAAATTATAATTTTTGACAGGTTCACTAATTTGTCTTTACATTTTATCTAGAAATATTAAGGCACGATAACTCCTTTATGATAAAGTACTACACAGATGAAAGCAGCAACAACAACAACATACCCAGTATACGTTAACTAGACAGATGAAACATTGTTTATTATTTACCAACCATTTTGTTCTACAACATTTTTATGTGTACTCAATTTACATTTCGATAGCATGATGTTGAATAGTGTAACCGAGATTAAAGCTTGTGAATATTTTGCTCGCAGACTGAATGGGCAGTGACATAGCCAGGAATTTCATTTAGGGTATTCAAACTTGAAATAAGTAAAAACAATCTCCGATAAAGGGTGTTCAATATACGTTATATACCATTAAAATCTAATATTTTACCTATATATACAGTGTAATTTTTCGAGCAAGGGCGGTCAGTTGACCACCTTAGGGCTATGTACCTTCACCCCTGTGAATGGGCGATACATACGATTGTGTGAATTTTTACAAATAACTTGCATTTGATCATTCATCACTGAAGAATCATAATTTTCATCCCGAGGCATGTATATACACTTTCTTTTTGTGTATTCAACTTTATATGGATGTAATATTGACAATAGATAATTTAAAACAGTTTTGAATTGACAGATGAAACCAACTTTATCGACGATAAAGCAAATTCCAGGTACCTCAACTATTGATATATCTTCAAGGATATTGGTTTTTTTATAAAGTAATTAATTTCATTGCTGGCATCAAGAAGATGCATTACAGTTACAAAAGAGTTATAGCAAAAAGGATTAAAATCAGCTCCAATACAGACGTTCAGACTAATATTAAGGAGCTAACAAAATTTAAATAACTATCAGGGGAATCTATGGGGGATAAATAAACCCAAGTGAATAAAAACATAATACAATTAGCTTTAAGAGATTGGAAAGTAGTTGATACTCCGTCAAAATATCAGTTATTCCTTTCCTTCCAGATACTCCAAAAGATAGCAGCAGGAACCATCTTCCAGACTTTCTTGATGGTGCTGTCAACTTTCCAAAAGCTCCAACTCTCAAAAGCCTCCCTGATGTTATGTGGCATGACCCATCTGAGTCCAAATATAGAAATAAATATATTCCAGAGATCTGCTGCAACTGGGCAGTGTAGGAATAGATAGTTGTGTGATTCTGCCTCCCTCTGGCACATGTAATATCTATTGATAATCTAAAAATTTCTTCTGACTAAGTTGTCATGTGTTAGACATGATCCATGGAGAGCAGTCCAGTTGAAACACGCTACTTTAGGTGGTAGTTTAACTTCCCATATTAGCTTCCAAGGCCAGTGGTCGGTGATTGCATTTTGAGCTTCTAATAACTTGTAGTCTGCTTTCACAGAGTACCTTCCTGCATGTGCATTTCCCCATCTGAACTGGTCTGGTACTAGGTTGTTACTGGAGTAGCCATTCAGTGTGGCTAGTAGTCTGACTAGCTCTTCAAATTCCCAATCTTGCAAGTTCCTTCTGCATAGTATGTTCAATATGTCGCCCTCCCTACACTGCAAGATGGTTGAATCTGGATCTCTGGCTATCTGAAATATTGCAGGGTAATCATTCATCAAAGCAGTGCTTCCTAACCATTGGTCCTTCCCCTTTTTATGCCGAATCTGCCTTGGTGACATACCTAATTGTTTCTTCTGGAGGTGACAAACATCTTGATTCTGAATTCGAACATATTTCTTGCTGAGGGGATCTCCCGGAATACCGTTCCGTAGTTCCAAAGTAAATATGCAGTGCAGGAGGATCTCTCGGAATACCGTTCTGTAGTCTCAAAGTAAATATGAAGCGCAACCAACTGAAATAACAATTACAATAAGAAATCCTACAGTTTATACTAAGTTCAAGTCAAGGAAAGCAGGAAATTTCACTAAACATGCTGCACAGAGTTCCAATAGGCAGTTAAACAAGTAGGCGTGTTATTCTAGTCTAAACAGGATAGTTACATATGCTGGTGTGTTTCAAATAAAGAGAAAACAAGTTATGACTTAGTGAAAAAATAGAGTTTTACAACAAATAGCCCGTATACGTACTCGTCACCTCATGTACACGGTGCTCACATATCAAACAATACCAAATCCTAAGGGGAGTTCCCCCACACAAGGTTAGGCAAGCCACTCACCTCGAACCATGCTCAAATCAATCTGTCACAATGCTCTTTCCACGAATATCCGACTCCGAATGGCTCAAATCTAGCCAAAACCAATTACATAACATAAATATAGCTACAAGAAACTAGTCTAGCTAACGAAATCAAAGCTAAGGCAAGAAATTAGAAAAATGCCCAAAAACGTCTTTCGGGACCCACGTCTTGGAATCGGGTAAAAGCTACTAAATATGAACACTCATTCACTCACGAGATCACTCGTACCAAAATTATCCAAATTCGATGTCTAAATCCCACTCAAAACTCAGAAATTTGGTTTGGGAACCTTTCCCCCATTCTCCCAACTTTCTCACTCAAATTCCTTAATTAAATAAAGAAAATAAAAATAGATTAATGAAATATGATCAAAATCAAGTTAGGAATCGTTACCCCAAAGCTTTCTCTGAAAATCCCTCAAGGAATTGCCTTCTCCCGAGCTCAAAAATCAAATTTGTGAATAGGAACCTCAGCCCTCGATTCTACCTCTTTTCTGCCCAGCGATCTTCGCACATGCGGGCCATGGGTCGCACCTGCGAAGCCGCATCTGCAAAAAATCCCTCGTAGGTGCGAAAATCACTTAAGAGGGCTGGGTCCGCTTCTGCGGAAGTGGGGGCCGCACCTGTGCGTGCGCGCCTGCGGAACACTGTCCGCTTCTGCGGTCTTCCTCCGCGCCTGCGAATCCTTGGGCGCATCTGCGGACATCGCAGATGCGGAAATTCCTCGCACCTGCAACCCCTGGTCAAGCCTTTAAATTCCGCATCTGTGCCTGTTCCTCCGCACGTGCGAGCCCGCACCTGCGGTCTCCCTTCCGCAGGTGCAGAACACTAGAACCAACAAAAACTCAGCAACTTCCCTAAGTCCAAAATTCATCCGTTAAGCATCCGAAACACACCCAAGGCCCCCGGGACCTCAACCAAACATAACAACCAATACTAAAATACCATACGAACTTAGTCGAGCCCTCATATCATATCAAACAATGCTAAAATCACGAATCACCCTCCAATTGAAACTTAAAGAAACTTGAAACTTCCAAATTTGACAACCGATGCCGAAACCAACCAAACCACGTCCGATTAACCTCACATTTTGCACACAAGTAATATTCAACACTACGGACCTATTCCAACTTCCAGAATTGGAATCCAACCCCGATATCAAAAATTTCACTACCAACCCAAAACTCCAAAAATTCGACTTTCGCCATTTCAAGCCTAAATGAGCTACAGGCTTCCAAAACACAATCCGGACACTCCCCTAAGCCCAAAATCACACAACGAAGCTAAAGGAATCGACGGAATTCCATTCCGGGATCATCTTCACACAGTTCCGACTACGATGCCAATCCTAAGGCTTAAACATCTATTTAGGGACTAAGTGTCCCAAAACTCTCAAAAAACCAAAACGAAACCTTCCGACAAGTCACAATAGTAGAAAATAGATTTGGGAGAAGCAATTAATAGGGGATCGCGGCTATAATTCTCAAGACGACCGGCCGGGTCATCACATCCTCCCCTCTTAAAATAATCGTTCGTCCTCGAACGAGTATAGAGACATACCTGAAGCGGTGAAAAGATGAAGATAATGGCTGCGCATATCCTGCTCGGTCTCTCAAGTCACCTCCTCGACCAGCTGGCCCCGCCACTGAACCTTTACTGATGCAATGTTCTTTGACCTCAGCTTTCGAACCTGCCTATCCAAAATAGCCACTTGCTCATCAACGTAGGATAGATCCTTGTCCAACTAGACTGAGCTGAAATCCAACACATGAAACAGATCGTCGTGATACCTCCGGAGCATCGAAACATGAAATATCGGATGAACTCCTGCTAGGTTGGGAGGTAGGTCAAGCTCATAAGCAACCTCCCCAACTCGCCGCAATACCTCAAAGGGGCCAATAAACCTTGGGCTCAGCTTGCCCCTCTTTCTGAACCTCATAACGCCCTTCATAGGAGAAACCCGAAGCAAGACCTGCTCTCCAATCATGAATGCAACATCGCGAACCTTCCGGTCCATAATGCTCTTTTGTCTGGACTGGGCTATGTGAAGTCTGTCCTGAATCACCTTCACCTTCTCCAAGGCACCCTGAACCAAGTCCGTACCCAAACATCTGGCCTCGCCCGGCTCGAACCAACCCACTAGGGACTGATACTACCTACCATACAGAGACTCACACGGTGCCATCTGAATGCTGGACTGATAAATGTTATTGTAGGTAAACTCCACAAGTGGCAAAAACTGATCCTAAGAACCTCCAAACTCCATCACACACGCACGGAGCATATCCTCAAGAATTTGAATAGTGCGCTCGGATTGCCCGTCCGTCTGAGGGTGAAAAGTTATGCTCAACTCCACCCGAGTACCCAACCCTTGCTGTACCGCTCTCCAGAACAGCGATGTAAACTGCGTGCCCCGGTCAGAGATGGTAGATACCGGTATGCCATAAAGTCTAACAATCTCACGAATGTAAATTTGAGCCAGCTGCTCGGAAGAATAGGTAGTCATCATAGGAATGAAATGAGCTGACTTGGTCAGCCTGTCCACAATCACCCAAACTGCATCAAACTTCTGCTGAGTCCGTGGGAGTCTAACAACGACGTCCATAGTGATCCGCTCCCATTTCCACTCCAGAATCTCTATCTTCTGAAACAACCCACCCGGTCGCTGATGCCCATACTTCACCTGCTGGCAATTTAGACATCTAGACACATACTCTACTATGTTTTTCATCCTCCTCCACCAATAATGCTGCCTCAGGTCCTGATACATCTTCGCGGCACCCAAATGAATGGAGCACCGCGAGCTGTGAGCCTCCTGGAGAATCAACTCACGCAAACCGTCCATATTGGGCACACATAACCTGCCCTGCATCCTCAATGCACCATCCTCCCCAATAATGACCTCCTTAGCATCACCGTGCTGGACTGTGTCCTTAAGGACAGGCAGATGGGGGTCATCATACTGACGCTCCCTGATATGATCATAAAGAGAAGACCGAGAGACCACACAAGCCAATACTCGACTCGGCTCAGAAATATCCAATCTCACAAACTGGCTGGCTAAGGCCAGGACATCCAATGCCATAGGCCTCTCTGCTGCTGGTAGATATGCTAAACTCCCCAAACTCTCTGCTCGACGATTCAAAGCATCGACCACTACATTGGTCTTCCCGGGATGGTATAAAATGGTAATGTCATAATCTTTAAGCAGCTCTAACCACCTTCTCTGACGCAAATTAAGATCCTTCTTCTTGAACATATGCTGCAAACTCCGGTGATCGGTGTAGATCTCACAAGGAACACCGTACAAATAATGCCTCCAAATCTTCCAGGCATGAACAATAGCTGCTAGCTCAAGGTCGAGGACATGATAGTTCTTTTCATGCACCTTCAGCTGTCTGGACGTATAGGCAATCACCCTACGGTCCTGCATCAACATCGCGCCGAGGCCAACACGCTACGCATCGTAATAAACTGTATAAGACCCCGAACCTGAAGGCAATACCAATACTGGGGTTGTAGTCAAAGTTGTCTAGAGCTTCTGAAAGCTCTCCTCACACTCCTCTGTCCACCTGAACGGAGCACCCTTCTGGGTCAGCCTCGTCATAGGTGCTGCAATAGAAGAAAATCCCTCAACAAACCGACGGTAATACCCTGCCAAATCAAGGAAACTCCGGATCTCTGTAGCTGAGGACGGTCTGGGCCAACTCTGCACTGCTTCCACCTTCGGATCCACCTTGATCCCCTCACTCGACACAATATGACCCAAAAATGCCACAGAATCTAACCAGAACTCACATTTTGAGAACTTTGCATACAACTTCTTTTCTCTCAAAGTCTGAAGCACCGTCCTCAGATGCTGCTCATGATCCTCCCGAGTACGGGAATACACTAGAACGTCATCAATGAATACGATGATGAAAGAATCAATATAGGGCCGGAACACACTGTGCATCAAGTGCATAAAGGCTGCTGGGGCATTGGTCTGCCCAAATGACATCACAAGGAACTCGTAATGGCCATACCGAGTCCTGAAGGTAGTCTTCGGGATATCTAGCTCCCGAATCTTCAACTGATGATAACCTGAACGCAAGTCAATCTTGGAAATTACTTTGGCATCTTGTAGCTGATCAAATAGGTCATCAATACGAGGCAAGGCATACCTGTTCTTCACTGTGACTTTGTTCAACTGGTGATAATCAATACACATGCGCATATAACCATCCTTTTTCTTCACAAATAAGAAAGGACATACTGGGCCGAATGAAGCCCTTATCAAGCAACTCCTGCAACTGCTCCTTCAACTCCTTCAACTTAGGAGGAGCCATACGGTATGGAGAAATAGAGATGGGCTGAGTGCCCGGCAACAAATCAATACCGAAATCAATATCTCTGTCGGGCGGCATGCCCGGAAGATCAACTGGAAACACATGTGGGAAATCCCACACACCTGGAACTGACTCAACTGTAGGGGTATTAATATTGATATCTCTCACATAAGCTGAATACGCGTCGCACCCCTTCTCAACCATTCGTTGAGCCTTAATAAATGAAATAACTCTGCGGGGAGTATACTCTAAGGTACATCTCCACTCTAATCACGGTAAGCCTGGCATAGCCAGCGTCACGGTCTTAGCATGACAATCAAGAATAGCATAATGGGTAGACAACCAGTCCATGCCCAAGATAATATCAAAATCTACTATGGTGAGTAATAATAAGTCGGCTCTGGTCTCAAAACCACTAAGAACAATCAAACACGCCCGATACACGCGGTCCACAACAAGAGAACCTCCCATATGAGTAGACACATAAACAGGGAAACTCAAAGAATCCCGAGATATGCCCAAATGTGGGGCAAAATAAGAGGACACATATGAATACGTAGAGCCTGGGTCAAATAATTCTGACGCATTTCTATGATAGATTGGAACAATACCTGTAACGATAGAGTCTGAAGCAACTACCTCTGTACGAGCCGGAAGAGCATAATACCTGGCCTGGCCTCCCCTTCTAGGGTGACCTCGACCTCCACCTCGAGCTAGCTGAGCAAGTGGGGCAGTAGCTGGTGCTGGAATCATAGCCTGAGGACCCGGTGGAGCACGTGGTGGCTGAGAAGTCTGTGGAGGTGCAACCCTCCTAAGTCTGGGGCAATCCCTCACCATATAGTGGGTATCGCCACACTCAAAGCAACCCCTCGGAGGGCGTGGCTGCTGTGACTGAATCGGGCCAGGTCTGTTGAACTGGCCGTTAAAAGTACCTCTAGTAGGAGGCACACTAGATACTGGCAGTGCATAATAAGGCTCCTGGGGCCTAGAAGGGGCTGGAACACCACTGGCAACTGGAAGAGTTGAATGAACGGGGCGACCCACATAACCCCTACCATGGCGGGCTGCTGGGGCACGAGATCCAGAATAAGAACCAGTCTCTCGATACCTCATGGCCTCTTTCTCCTCTCAGTCCCGGGCAAGCATGCCCTCCAATCTCCTAGCAATACTCTCAACCTGCTGGTAAGGAATATCCATCTCCAACTCCCTGGCCTTACTAATCCTGATACTGGGGTGGAGTCCCTTAATAAACGTCGAACCCTCTCTCGAACTGTGGCAACCAAGGCCGGTGCATATCGGTTCAAATCACTGAAATAGACTACATACTCTGACATAGCCATAGCACCCTGGCGTAGCTGCTCAAACTCCGCGCGCCATGAGTCCCTAAGGCTCTGAGGGACGTACTCTCTCAAAAATATATCCGAGAACTGAGTCCATGTAAGTGAAGCTGCCTCATCCGGACTACTCAACTCATAAGCACGCCACCACTAATAGGTTTCTCCTCTAAGATGGAAAGTGGTAAAAGAAACCTCACTCATCTCCGCTATGCCCATGGTACGGAGAATACGATGACACTCCTCCAAAAAACCCTGAGCATCATCTGTAGCCAATCCGCTGAAGGTAGGTGAGTGGTACTTCTGGTACCTCTCAAGTCTGAGCTGCTCCGCCTTAGAAGCGGCTATCCTAGTCTCATGCTGAACCGAGGCTACCGGTGGCATAAAAATGAACTCTGGGGCCTGATCAACCTTGACCCTCTGCTCAGAAGTGTGGGTTGTGGGAGTCTGTGCTCCTCCCCCAGCCTGAGATGTGGCGGGAGCTAAAGGAATCAATCCAGCCTGAGCTAAGGTGATGAACATGCTTATGAGCTGGGCTAGAGTCTCCTGGAGGGCTGGTGCAGCAATATAAACCTCTGGTGCCTGCCCTCCAGCTGGAACTGCTGGGGGCTCCTCTGTCGCAGCACGCGCGGGTGCTCTGGCTGCACCGCGAAGCCGTACTCTACCCCGACCCCGACCCCGGCCTCTGGCGGCTCTAGCAGGGGGCGGGTGATTGGTTGTCAGATCCTCCGGTATGGGTCCTCACCATCTGTGAGAAAGAATAGAATAGAGAATTTTTAGAATTTGATGCCACTAACTCGCAAGACAAGGAAATCAAAGAAGTATGTTTGTTCATAACGGTTTCATAGCCTCCCGAAGATAAATACAGACGTCTCCGTACCGATCCGCGAGACTCTAATAAACCAGCTTGTGACTCACGACTCCTATGAACCTAGAGCTCTGATACCAACTTGTCACGACATAATTTCTCCCTCCCTGAACCGTCGTGATGACATCTAGTCTCTACGACTAGGTAAGCCTAACACTTTACAGAAATGAAACAAAAACACGAACATTAACTACTATTAGTAACAATATCTAATAAGCAATTGAATATCACTCGACATATACAATTATCACCTCTGAAAAGTACGAAAAAATCATTTTCCCCAAAACCCAGAAACTCGCAAGTCACAAGCTACTAAGAAGTCTTAATTGTTCTATACATCATTTCTACAGAAAGAGGGAAAAAAATGAACATAGGGGGATAGAGGGGGACTCCGAGGATCTGCGGGCGCGAGCAGATGTACCTTAAAGTATCCAATAAGCAGCAACGACTGCAGCTAGTGATGAGGCTAGTAAGATGAACCTGGATCTGCACACGAAAATAACACGTGCAGGAAAGTGCGTGAGTACAGCACAACGGTACCCAGTAAGTGCCAAGCCTAACCTCGGTCGAGTAGTGACGAGATCATGTCAGGGCCCTACTGGTATAAATATAATGAAATAAGACAGAATGAAATATCGTAGTAAAATAAATGTGGAAATCTAACAGGAATATAATCAATGAAAGACAACAGCTTAGGCAGTAATAACTACAAGGGATCTCCCGAGATACCGTCTCGTAGTCCCAAACATAAATGTGCAGGGGGATCTCCCGGAATACCGTTCCGTAGTCCCAAAATAAATATGCAAAATTAGGGGATCTCCTGGAATAACGTTCCGTAGTCCCAAAGTAAATATGCAGTACAGGGAGATCTCCCGGAATACCGTTCCATAGTCCCAAAGTAAATATGCAGTACAGGGAGATCTCCCGGAATACCGTTCCATAGTCCCAAAGTAAATATGCAGTGCAACCAACCAAAATAATAATTACAGCAAGAAATACTATAGTTTAGACTAAGTTCAAGTCAAGGAAAGCAGGAAATTTCACTAAACATGCTGCACAGAGTTTAAATAGGCAGTTAAACAAGTAGGCATGCTATTCTACTCTAAACAGGATAGTTACATATGCTGGTGTGTTTCAAATAAGGAGAAAATAAGTTATGACTTAGTGAAAAAAAACGGAGTTTTATAACAAATAGCCTGTGTACGTACTCGTCACCTCACGTACACGATGCTCACAAATCAAACAGTACCAAATCCTAAGAGGAGTTCCCCCATACAAGGTTAGGCAAGCCACTTACCTCGAACCAAGTTCAAATCAATCTGTCACAATGCTCTTTCCACGAATATCCGACTCCGAATGGCTCAAATCTAGCCAAAACCAATTACATAACATAAATATAGCTACAAGAAACTAGTCAAGCTAACGAAATTAAAGCTAAGGCAAGAAATTGGAAAAACGCCCAAAACAGTCTCCCCGGGCCCACATCTCGGAATCATGTAAAAGTTATCAAATATGAACACCCACTCACTCATGAGATCACTCGTACCAAAATTATCCAAATCCGATGTATAAATCCCACTCAAAACTCAGAAATTTGATTGGGAAACTTTTCCCCATTCTCCCAACTTTCTCACTCAAATTCCTTAATTAAATGAAGAAAACAAAAATAGATTAATGAAATATGATCAAAATCAAGTTAGGTATCGTTATCCCAAAGCTTTCTCTGAAAATCCCTCAAGAAATCGCCTTCTCCCAAGCTCAAAAATCAAATTTGTGAATATGAACCTCAACCCTCGATTCTGCCCCTTTTCTGCTAAGTGATCTTTGCACCTGCAGGCCATGGGTCGCACCTGCGACGCCGCATTTGCGAAAAATCCCTCACAGGTGCGGAAATCACTTAAGAGGGATGCGTCCGCATCTGCGGCAGTGGAGGCCGCACCTGCGCATGCGAAACAATGTTCGCTTCTGCGGTCTTCCTCCGCGCCTGCAAATCTTTGGGCGCATCTCGAGCATCGCAGATGCGGAAATTCCTCGCACCTGCGACCCCTGGTCAAGCCTCCAAATTCCGCATTTGCGCCTGTTCCTCCGCACGTGCGAGCCCACACCTGCGGTCTCCCCTCCGCAGGTACGAAACACCAGAACCAGCAAAAACTCAGCAACTTCCCTAACTCCAAAATTCATCCGTTAAGCATCTGAAACACACCCGAAGCACCCGGGACCTCAACCAAACATACCAACCAATCCTACAACATCATACGAACTTAGTCGAACCCTCAAGTCACATCAAACAACGCTAAAATCATGAATCACCCTCCAATTCAAATTTAAAGAAACTTGAAACTTCCAAATTCGACAACTGATGTCGAAACCAACCAAGCCACGTCCGATTGACCTCAAATTTTGCACACAAGTCATATTCAACACTACGGACCTACTCCAACTTCCGGAATCGAAATCCGACCCCGATATAAAAAATTCCACTATCAGCCCAAAACTCCAAAAATTTGACTTTCACCATTTCAAGCTTAAATGAGCTATGGACCTCCAAAACACAATGCGGATACGCCCCTAAGCCCAAAATCATACAACGAAGCTAACGGAATCGACGAAATTCCATTCCAAAGTCGTCTTCATACAGTTTCGACTACGGTGCCAATCCTAAGGCTTAAACCTCTATTTAGGGACTAAGTGTCCCAAAATAATTCAAAAATCAAAATGAAACCTCCCGGTAAGTCACAATAGCAGAAATAGATATGGGAGAAGTAGTTAATAGGGTATCGGGGTTATAAATCTCAAGACGACCGACCGGATCGTCACAAGTCAGGTTTTGGCCTCAGGTTTTCTCCACATTGGGAAACTTTGCTAATAATGTTGAGTGGGGGAGTAGTGACATACAGTCCTCGAGGTGTACCTGAACCTCCAATGGGCTCCCTAGATTTTCCTTGTATACACTCTACCTATGATGCTTATTGTAGGGGACTTCTAACTTTAAATGATAAATGGGAGACAATTATGCAGAGAAAACACCTGTATTTGTCGATGATCCAAAGGTTCCCGCATTATGTTTTTTACGGGGAAGTTGGTGGTATACAGTCAAACCTCTATATAACAATATTCCTATATAATAACCATTCACTATAAAAGTCAAGNAGATAATGAACTTTTTAAAAACGGGTTAAATATGGATAAGAACCATATTATCCATTTAGAAAATGGATGACCAATGAGTAACCAATGAGTTTAATTTTTACATTTGTAAAGCCTCAAATTTGGGGTTCCTCAACTTTGGGAGACTAGGAATTCTCCTCAAAATGATCATATTCAAGAAGTCATGGATAAAATGATTATCCATATTATCCGCCGGTTAATCCTTTTTTATCCGTATTAAATATAGGTCGGATCGGATAAATTATCCATTTTTTCATTACCCGTTTTCGATCCGAACCATATCCGACCCGACCCGCCAGTTTGCCACTCCTAATCGAGGTTGTTGAGCTCAAAAATTGCTCTTTGAGAAACCAAAAATGAAGGTTGTCTCCATATAAGGTATAAGGCAGTCCACCATTAACTAGTTGTTTGAAATAGGATTATTTATTTAAAGTGACATTTTTTATTTAATTTGCTCATCACTAGTTGCTGTCACACCTCCGTTTTTCGAGGGATAGAGAGTTTTTCAATTAAAGTGACATTGCTCGAAATAGGATTATTTATTTAATTAGAGTCGCCACTTGGAATATGTATTATGGTGTCCCAAGTCACCGGTTTATTTTAAAATCCCAAATCGAGGAAATTGACTCTATTTATGGTTTGCGAACACAGAAGATCGGGTAAAGAATTTTGTTAACTCGAGAGAAGGTGTGAGGCACTCTCGGATTCTGTGATTTTAACACGGTCGCTTAACAATTAATACTTGGCTTAATTATCTGAATTATTACATGTTTAAAACCCTTTTTTATGTGTAAATCTTCTATACCGCTTTTAATATTTATGGAATTATTTGAACAAGTTGCGATGTCGCGCACTCGTTGTTTTTGTACATATTGCGAATCGCGCCACGTGAAACGCAACCGCGATTAACAACATGCTTATCTTTATTATTATTTGAAGTTGTGATCAAGTCGCGTGAAACTTGCACTTAAGTTTGGGATTCACGTATCGTGACCATGCCACGAGAACCGTACCCATAGTCACGATGATTTATTTATTAATCGTGCCTAAAACAATTAGCACATTTGAATTATTTTCCTAAAGTAATTTGAGATTATTGTGAGGCCAAAGGTTATGGAAATCACTTTGTGGATGAAGTATACTAATTGATCACTATAAATTATTATCGAGATGAATTACTAAAGTATTTATGGTTTTAAAGTTACGAGGCATTTATCTATTATAAAAAAAAAATGGGCCAGCTTTTATGGAAATAGTAGAATTATTGGGCCGACAAACTAAACTTATTGGGCCAAAATCTCATCTCCACTTCAGGATTACGCCACAGCCCAACAAACAAAATCTAAGCAATTCAACACCCTACGGCCCAACCTTGTTTGTGTGACATTTAAAACCACATGGCCCAACAATTTAATGAGTTAACTTCAACCCACAACCAATTGCTAGAAAATCAAGCTATGACAGATTATGATTATAACTCCAGAGTACTTAATCAAACTGAAACATGATTCTAAAATTCATGTAATTAATTCAATCCATGCCTCAAAGTACCAAATCAACGAAGCAAATAACTGGGTCTTAAAAATATTCATATATCAACATAATCTAAGCGTTAAATAGCTAAAAACATGTAAAAGAAAACGAACGGCAGAAAAATCATCACAAGAATTCGCATAAGCATATCACTCAAACGACGAAATAATGGCAAAGGGAGGATGAGTAATGGACCTTTAAGTAAGAATTTTTCTTCAGAACTCTTATTAAAAGGGAAAATCCTTTGAATACAACACCAAAGAGCAAAAGTGGACAGCAACTCGAACCAAATTGACTACGCATCTTTGACCGGAACTTCGACAGGAAACCTTAGATCCCCGATTTGTTACTAATAGTCGTCTTGGAAGGATTTTCATGGTGTTTCGCGGCAGACTTTTGGATTAGTTTGAAGCTGACTTTGGCCGTATCTGTTGGGCTGAGATTTTGGATTGTCTCGGGGCTGTTTAAGGGCNTGACTCTATTTATGGTTTGCAAACACAGAAGACCGGGTAAGGAATTCTGTTAACCCGAGAGAAGGTGTGAGGCACTCTCGGATTCTATGGTTTTAACAAGGTCACTTAACAATTAATACTTGGTTTAATTATCTGAATTATTATATGTTTAAAAATTTTTTTATGTGTTACCGCTTCTATACTGCTTTTAATATTTATGGAATTATTTGAACAAGTCGCGATGTCGCGCACTCGTTGTTTTTGTACATATTGCGAATCGCGCCAAGTGAAACGCACCCACGATTTACAATATGTTTATTTTTATTATTATTTGAAGTTGTGATCAAGTCGCGTGAAACTTGCACTTGAGTTAGGATTTACGTATCGTGACCATGCCACGGGAACCGTACCCATAGTCACGATGATTTATTTATTAATCGTGCCTAAAATAACTAGCGCATTTGAATTATTTTTCTAAAGTAATTTGAGATTATTGTGAGGCCAAATGTTATGGAAATCACTTTGTGGATGAAGTATACTAATTGATCACTCTAAATTATTATCGAGATGAATTACTAAAGTATTTGTGGCTTCGAAGTTATGAGGCATTTATCTATTATGGAAAAATGGGCCAGCTTTTATGGAAATAGTAGAATTATTGGGCAGGCAAACTAAACTCATTGGGCCAAAATCTCATCTCCACTTCAAGATTACGCCACATCCCAACAAACAAAATCAAAGCAATTCAACACCGTACGGCCCAACCTTGTTTGTGTGACATTTAAAACCGCATGGCCCAACAATTTAATGAGTTAACTTCAACCTACAACCAATTGCTAGAAAACCAAGCTATGACAGATTATGATTATAACTCCAGAGTACTTAATCAAACTGAAACATGATTCTAAAATTCAATCCATGCCTCAAAGTACCAAATCAACAAACATGAAGCAAATAACTGGGCTTAAAAATATTCATATATCAACATAATCTAAGCACTAAATAGCTAAAAACATGTAAAAGAAAACGAACGGCAGAAAAATCATCACATGAATTCGCATAAGCACATCACTCAAACGACGAAATAATGGCAAAGGGAGGATGAGTAATGGACCTTTAAGTATAAATTTTTCTTTAGAACTCTTATTAAAAGGGAAAAGCCTTTGAATACAACACCAAAGAACAAAAGTGGACAACAAATCGAACCAAATTGACTACGCACTTTCGACCGGAACTTCGACAGGAAACCTTAGACCCCCGTTTTGTTACTAATAGCCGTTTTGGAAGGATTTTCATGGTGTTTCGCGGCAGATTTTTGGATTAGTTTGAAGCTGACTTTGGCCGTATCTTTTGGGCTGAGATTTTGGATTGTTTCGGGGCTGTTTAAGGGCGATTCATGGCTGGACTATACTGCTGGTTTTGGATGTATTTTCAGGCATTTTTGGATGGTTTTGAGCTGGGATTCACGGCTGTTTTGGGGCATTTTTGCTGCTGCGTTTTGGCTAAAATTATGGAGGAAATAACAGCTGTTTTTTGGAGCTTGTGAGGTATTTTAATGGAGTTTTCAAGTGGATTTATATAGCTGGATCTTAAGTGATGTTCATGGTTGTGTAGAAGAATGACGAAGAAGAACAATAACAATAAAAATGAAAGAAGAAAACCCCCAAACCCAAAGCTGTGCTTCTCTCCTTTCTCCAGAATTTATTTTTTCTTTTGCGTTCTCTATTTTTCTCTCGTTTTCCCTCCACTTCTTTCGTGTTTTAATAAGAGTGTGTATGTGTATGTGAATTTTTGAGTGACAGCATGTGAGTTTATTACAAAAGATATGGAAAAATGTTGCATTGGTTCTTTTGTTTTCTCTTTTTTTCATATTTATTAAAGATAATCAAAATTAAAGATACTACACTAAAGCTAAAAGCTAGAAAAATATAAGAATCTATTAAGAAAAAAGTTATAAAATTGCTAGTCTTACCCAAATTAGAAGAAAAATATATTTTTGTGAATTTCTTTTCTTTTGCAAATTAAAACAAAGCTAGTACTTCAAAAATGTGAATCTTTTATGAGTTTTAATTTCCTAAGAAAATCTATAAAAGGTAAAACAAATAGCTAAAATATGTAGATTAAAATCAAAAAATATTTACATACTAAAACGTGGTGAAAATCTGATTATGATAAAAAATTAGATGCTTACAGTCCCTTCACAGATAAAAACCGCCAATGTGAATACCTTTCCATTTTCGAACAAGCAAATTGCAAAATATAGGTCGCCATATTGGCCAATGGTGAGGAGGAAGATGGTATATGCGACTTCGAAAGATAGATTCAAGTGAAATAAGCCTTGACCTTGTGAAATCTCGAGCTCTATAAACAGAGCATTTGCATAATAGGCCATTGTTTAAATTGGATAAAATTCACAAATAATCACTTTTTAGCCCCTGTAGTTGACAAATAGGTACTATCATGAAATTGTAAATTATATCGTGGAGTTTCACCTATAGTATATGACATTTATTTTTTTAGCAAATTCACTAGGCGAGGTGCCTAAGGCTAATTTTTATATATATAATAAATTAAGAAAACAAAGTAGCATGTTGTCGTACGGAGAGTAAGACAATAAGATATGTCTAGTAGATAAATCCTATTATCAATTTTGGGCTTGTGAGGTCCAAAACTGATAGTACATTGTGATCTAATATGAATATGAAAACCAAAGTCTAAAACATGTATAAAAACTAGCCTATTACATGCGTAGCCATTTTCTGCATTTGCGCACATTCGTTTGTCATAGTGGCACATCAAGATGTAATTCTCATCCTTTGCATGTTTCAAATCCATTGCCTGTGAATGCCTCATGTGAATGTAGCAGCTGCTCTCCTTTGGAGTTGCCAAAAGTGTCCAAATGTGGCTATTTTCTGTGTCCAACACTGCACAAAACTCATTGTTCGTGATGAAGGTCCATTTTGGCGTCCATAATTCTGACATAATCCTTGCATGAAAGTATGAAATTCCTCCCAGGTTGTCTTCCTTGTATAGCATACTTGGAGAACATGCTGAGCTGCTCCATTTGGTACAATGTATTTCTTCCATAGAGCCATTTGAAAACCACTGCCACGTCCAACTGGTAGCTTTTGCACCCTGAGGTTGTGGCCATCCTTTGAAACTTGTATCTTACAGATGATTGCTAGGTCGATTACGTTCCTTACTATAATGGTACCTTGAGCATGAAGAGCCATGCCAAAGATCCCCCATAAGATCGTTATAACCCAGCAACTCCACCATGCACACTCTAAAGAGAGGCAAAGCATGCCACAGCCTGTGCGTCGCCAGGTCCTTAGCGAGAAGGAGCACCTTGCCTCTCCTGGGCGAGGTCTATGGCGAAGGAAAGCATTCCACAGACTGTGCGTCGCCAAGTCCCTAGCGAGAAGGAGCTGGCGTAATCCCTCGCGTCGCCTGAAGAGTGATCTCGCTTCTGGTTCCGCTGGGCATGGTCTAAAGCGAGCTGGTAAGTAGCTCGCGTTTGTTGTGGTGCTACCAAGCCCAACGTCTAGGACTGTATGCTCTGAATGTTCAAATGCCTCCTTAGTTCCATGCTTGTGCTCACCAGTGTTATTTCTTTCTTGGGAATGAGCACATAGTGCTAATACCACCCATGAAAGTTCCAACACATGATGAGGCATGGATACAATAACATTCCCTGCAAAACAGAACCCAGCGTTAGTAAAAAATCCAATCACCAGCCTCTCATCCATAAGGATTTGAGGTTGATGATCCATGATGTTGCCCAGTTTCTTCTCCCTTTCCATTGTAATTCTTTCCTCCTCCTTTTCTAATTTCTTTCTACCTTGATTCTCAAGTTTGAACATAGTAGTTTATCTACATTCACCAGCCTCCTCCCTTGTGTATCCAAATGATGAAAACTATGGCATTCAATATTTCCAAAATCCAGAGTATAATTTGCCAAATGGTCAGCGATCTTGTTTCCTTCCCTATAAATATGAGTGATCCTTCCATTACACAGCTCTATCATCCTCCTAATTTCCTCAACCTCATCCTCAATGATCCAAGGTGGCTTCCAGATTTATTGGATAACATTTTTGAGCAGCATCGAATCTAGTTCTACCCAGACTTGAGCCATATCATGTTGCAAACAATATCTCAATGCTTCCTGTATTGCAATTGCTTCTGCCTTAGTATTTGTAGTCTCATCTATCTCTTTCCCCACCGCATATATAATATCACCAAGTTCATTCCTCAAACAAAAACCAATTGAACTCCTGCCAGGATTAACCCTTGAAGCCCCATCCGTATTGATCATAGTCCATCCATCCATAGGGAGCTCCCAGTCACCTTACTAATCTTCAACTTAGGCATGTACCTCTCCGTCATATGAAGTATATCTGGCCACCTATGTGGAACATTGATCAAACCTGGTTTCCTTACCTTGATTAGGGACTGAATTGTAGTGTTAATTTGATACACCACTCTATTAATCGACACAACATCACCATGCTTGTTGCTATTTCTCCTTTTCCACAATTCCCAAATAATAATGCAAGGCAGTGCTAGGAAAATAGGTTTGAGCCTTGGAATGACCTCCACTGTCCAACATTTTACAGTCGCTTGATGCAAGCTTAATCCCTCCAAAGATACACTTGCATGAGAAAGGAAATAACCCCACACCTTTTTGGCTGCATATGATCTGAAAAATACATGAGCTACTGATTCTTCGTCCGGATTCACACAACACCAACATCTTGAAGGCATAAAACACCCCATCCTCCGTATTGCATTATCTAAATGTAGCCTTCCTTTCCACAACTTCCACATAAATAAGGAAATTTTGAAAGGCAATCCTTTCACCCACATATTCTTATAGGTTATGGAAATATCTTTCCTTCTTCTAAGATAATCCCAAGCTGTTTTGACTGAAAAGTTCCCCTTAGTTTCTAAATTCCAAATAGGCTTATCCAGCACATTATCTTCCACTGGAGGAGCAACATTCTCCAAAATGTGTGTAGCTAACTCTTCAGGAAGTATGTCATATAGCTTCTCCACATCCCAAGATCCTTCATTCACAACATCATAGACATTGTGAATTGTTTCATCATAAAAAAAGTGTGGTGGTGTAATAAAGTATAGGGATCCCAAGCCAGGCCAATTATCAAACCAAAAGAGAGATGGTCCCATTTTTGGTTTCCATACAATCTCATGCTCCACAAGATCCCTACACTCTAGCATTTTTCTCCATACATGTGATCCATCTCTCCAAGGAACTACCAATGCATTTAATTTCTTGCAGTATTTCCGGCTCATGAATGAACTCCATAATGATGGCTTAGTTCTGAAATTCCACCATAGCTTACAAAACAAGGCTTTAGAAATATCATGCAAGGATCTAAACCTTACTCCTCCTTCTTCACAAGGCAAGCATAGGGTATCCCAAGAAGCCCAATGTCTAGCTCTCCCATCCACTGAATTGCTCCAGAAAAATCTTGCAAATAATTTGTGAAGCTTGTTAATGACAAATGCTGGTGGATTCACTGCTAATAACAAGTGTATGGGCATGCTTTACAATACATGAGAGATCAACACTACCCTTCCCCCAATGGACAGTAATTTCCCCTTCCAAGACTGTAATTTATCCAGAACTTTAGTGATCAGACATTGGTAATAATCCATCCTCCTTCTAGTGTAGAATATAGGGCATCCAAGATATATGAAAGGAAGATCTTGCCTTCTAATCCCTGTGATCCTTTCCACTTTCCTGACCACCTCCTCATTAGTAGAGTGATGCAAATAAACTACAGATTTAGTCTTGTTAATCTTCTGTCTAGAGGCTATTTCATATGTATACAAAACCTCCATGATCAAATGTAATGAAGTAGCATCTGAGGATGAGAATATAATCGTATCATCTGCATAGGCTAAGTGATTTATCTTGGGACTCCACTTAGGTAATCCAAAGCCACATAAGTATAAATTCAAATGAAGTGCATTCAAATCTCTTGAAAGTGCTTCAGCTGCTAATATGAATAAAGTAGGTGATAATGGATCATCTTACTTCACTCCCCTCGTAGATTTGAGGAATCCATGAGGCTTCCCATTTTTAAGAACTGAATACCAATTGTTGGAGATGATCCTAAATACCAAACCAATAAATCTTTCATCAAATCCCATCTTCCTTAACACCTTGGTCAAGAACAACCAATATAGTCTATCATATGCCTTCATCATGTCTAGCTTGATCACAACATTAGATCCTGCCTTAGTTCTCAACCTCATATCAGTGATAATTTCCTGTGTTAGCAACACATTTGCAACAATATTTCTTTCTTTAATAAAGCCTGCTTGTTCATCAGAGATAAGGTTAGGAATATAGCCAACTAGCCTCTCATGAATGACCTTAGAAAATACCTTATTGATGAAATTATTAAGGCTAATTGGCCTCATATTAGAAAATGTCACCACTTCCTTCTTTTTTGGTAGTAATACCAAGTTTGTATGAGTCACAAACTTAGGAAGATCCTGCCCATTGAAGAATGCCTTAACCTTATCCACCACATCTTCACCTATGATATCCCAACAAGCATGAAAGAAACTGCAATTAAATCCATCTAGACCCCCAACACTCTCACCATTCAAGCCATATACTGCCTTCTTCATTTCTTCTCTTGTTGGCTG
>AWOL01S0010924.1:0-11449 GCA_000715115.1 Nicotiana otophora | reverse complement strand
AGAGGGGGAACAAGAAGAACAAATGCCCTAGATTGGTACACCCACACTGGTCTGTCTGATATACGGGAAGGAACATTTGGCATCATGTTGTGTGTATGCGCAGCAGCATGTTAGGTGTGGCAGGTTTGGCCAATTCCACAGGCCCACCACAAGTTGGTAGAGAGATTGTTACTTCCTTCATGGACGCTTAGAGGTAGGATAAGGGGGAAGCTTATGGTGTATGAAAAAAGTGTGAATATCAGGTTAGTGGGGCGAGTCAGTTTAGCGAGCCTAATCCCTGTTGTGTGAAGTGTAGGAGATGTCATTCGAGAGTATGTCACAATGGTACCAACGTATGCTACGAGTGTGTTATGAGGGGTCACATTCAGAGAGATTGTCGTTCGTCTTGTAGAGCATGGGCAGGGATGAGGCACAACCAACCAGTTCTGCAGCTACTACATCCACAATGCCTCCCCCAGTTGGAGGCACTATAGCGCCCGCAAGGCTTGGAGTAGCTACGGGTGGTATCAAGAGCTCGGGAGGGCCCAACAAGTTTTATGCTACGAGGAGGCGTCAAAAGTTGGAGGCTTCTCTAGATGTGATTACAGGTTTATTGATTGTCCAATCTCAAGAAGTATATGCTCTTATTGACCCCGGTTCCACTTTGTCATATGTCATTCCTTATGTTCCTATGGAATTTGGGATAAAATCGAAACAACTTTATGAGCCGTTCTCTGTATCCACTCTTTGAACGAGACATATCATTTGTGAAGCCTCTTTATCACAATTATCTTACTTGCAACCTCTTGAGGAATTGATTTCCATAATGATTTCGTTGAATTGAGTCACAAGCCTAGGTTAATAATTCCAACTTGCTTCCCTAAATTCTCCACAAGGGACTATACCTATTGAATTCCTTAGAGAACCTTCAGATCCAAATGGATAACGTCTACTCCCGTGGGATTATGCATGCACCGTCGTAAAGTTTACCTATGTGGTATCAAGTACAATGCAAAGCAACCTAGTGTTGACATAGTTCTTTTGCCACTCTCTCTTTCCTACGCATGTGACACCTATGATTTGAACGGTCACTTTGCTCCCTTTGTGAATATAGTCATAGATCCTTTTCCCTATCCAAGTAACATAAAAGCATATCCCTGCACCTATTATATGTGTACATATCAAGTGAGAGGGTCAATTATCTGCATAAAGTTACTCTGAAACTTGGGATCCTCACAAATTCATCATAAGAATATCCATTGTTTGCCCATCTTAGTATGACTTTTGTGGCCACTTAGGACATTCCGCATTAAGTAGCTCACTTTGTTCCTGGTATTGTAATTGCCCATGACGTGGCCTGGCATTGCAGTTTAGCAGTTATTATAGCAGAAATATGTCCAGCTCATAACAAATGTTCATTTTTGCTTTAAACCTCTACAACATGTACTGACTGTGTTCCTTGGTGAGTAAATCATTGAGTATGTCATTGTCCTATGTGGAGGGTTTACTACCCTTAATGTTCCACATCCCTGGGTGGATAGGAGTTATTGTCTTTTTCCCCGGAGCAGCATATTACCCATTAGAACCTTTCTAACCAATGCATGATTTAACCCCAATATTAAGATGTCCTAGGGACATGGTCTCACTCGTGAAAGGTTGGAATTAAATATTCCAGATTATTAGGCACCTATCATATACATATTTAGTTTAAGGGTCAAATCTATCGTATCTCTAGTCCTCTCAAATAGGATCAATCATCGGGAAGGAATAAGTTGTCGTAATAATAATCCCACTAGTGAACAACCTCTTTTTCAGCCGAGTAGGCTTGGGGCGTAGTTCTCTTGTGTCAAATACTATCAAGATTGTAACGCAGCTTCATGTATTTTTCAAATCACTAACACATTCATGGTGCAAGAATCTTCTCATTTTGAGCTAAACTGATTTTCCCTACACTCAAGGAGGCAACTGGTGTCACGTACTTGACTATTTCTCCTTAGAGCTTACTATTGTCGGGAAAGGCACATATAGAATGGAACATTTGTTACTATCCCTTGCATAACTCATCTCTTTCCAAGAATAACTGATGCTAACGACTCACCTCTTTTACATCATAGGATCATGTACATGGTTTCCACATTATCCGTGTGTACTACTTAAATCTATGCCTCATTTGTCGAATCAATCATGACATTACAATAATTAATCATGTTAGCACTATTGGTAGTAACTTTCACATCCCTTAGGATATAACCTTCTGTAATGCCCTGCTCAACACATTGATGAATTCCTGAACAATTCCAGCTCAATCTCGAACCCCGTTGCTCCTCCTTGTATTAAATCTACAGATAGTACTGGGTCCAACCTGTCAAATAGAAAGTAACATTCCATGATCGAACCTATTGGGTAGGAAATCTATGGTCATATTCATTCTATCACATCCTAGAATTATGGTTGAAGGTCGCCAAGGGTTTAATTTGGGTGTCCGACATAGAGATTTGGAGTTGAAGGAAGTGAACAGGTTATTCTCAAGATTTTCTCCACGAAGATGTTATGTGAATTGTTAATAAAAGTAAAGTAAGTGTAGTGCGCATTGGGCCTTGTGTAATCTTGAATGAAATAGGGCAAACTACGAGTATGATGTTTCACCATAGTTGTCCTCTATGCACCCGGTGCTTCATGTGTCTACGTCAAACAGGGTAATTGAAAGACCTTTGTCTATCGTTCATGTGGAAGCTATTGATGGTAAAGTAGATAATTGTCTTTTGAGAGGTTGGTCATCCTTGTTAGATAATTCCGGAAGTTGGGATTGCCTCCTTCAAAGTGCTATCGTTAAGTCAGTGAGTCGAGGAGGTCGCCNCTTGAATGAAATAGGACAAACTATGAGTATGATGTTTCACCATAGTTGTCCTCTATGCACCCGGTGCTTCATGTGTCTAAGTCAAACAGGGTAATGGGAAGACCTTTTGTCTATCGTTCAGGTGGAAGCTATTGATGGTAAAGTAGATAATTGTCTTGTGAGAGGTAGGTCATCCTTGTTAGATAAGTCCATAAATTGGTATTGCCTCCTTCAAAGTGCTATAACTAAGTCAGTGAGTCGAGGAGGTCGCCTCAAAGGCCGAGTGTGTTGTGGGAAGGAAATATTCTCACTTGTTTGTAGAGCCAAATAGATGTGGTTCAAAAGTTACTTTCTATATGTTATGATTTAAATGGGTGCAGTTCATGTCAAGGTACCACGGCTGATAATGTAATGCCCTTGATATTGAGGTCGGTGTTATTAATATATATTTTGATGCTTTGTTGAGTTGTGGATATGTTGTTAGGAGTTGTTTTGGTGGTTCTGTGGCAAGTGGTTAGGCCCAATTATAGGGGAGACTCTGCCGAAATTTCTGGAAATTTGGGGAGTTAGCCAAATATTTGAGCTTTTTATGTGTGGATAAAGATTAAAGTCACATTGGGTGTCTGTGGCAGACTCTAACCCTCATTCGAGGACAAATGATCCTAGGCGAGGGACAATGTAAGGCCAGTTAAAATTTCCTAATGATTTAAGATTTTAATGAGAAATACTAATGAGAATTTATACAATGTGAACGATGTTGAGGTGAGTACAATTGTATTTATGATATTTCTGTTTGCAAATCAAATCAAAAATGTTTTTGGGAGCATCATTAGCAAAACCGAGGAAGGGTGGGTCATAAGGCCCACACCTAAAACTACACGTGCCGGTGTAAAGGTGGATGGTGATTATTCCCCTTATTTGGGATGAAATTGGAACCTTTGGGAAATTGTGATATTATTCCCCTTAATTGGGATGAAACCTGAACCTTTGTGGATTGGAAAAGTCAACCCACACGACATATATGGGAAGGCGGCCTAATTGATCGGTTAGAGATCAGACGCCATGTTGCGCACATGATGGTACTACTCTCGGTAACAACTTTCTTTCACATCACCTGTCAAACCACATTGTCCGTTGGGAGATGGCCTAGCCGATCGGGCGTGATCGGACTCTGTGCTAACAAAGACGGTGGTATATCGGTGCTAATGATCTCCCAACCAAAATTATATAGAAGTTCGTATTTTGAAAATTATTATGTTTTAACTGGACGTTTGGATATTGTTGATTGTGACTTGTTGTTTTTATGTGTTGCTTTTTCTTATATGGGCAATCTATTTTGAAAGAGGAGTTTTAGCTATACATACTAGTGTTATTTAACAGTACTAACGTCCCTTTTGCCGGGGGTGCTGAATCTTTAATGGATGCCGGTGGTTCTACAGCAGGTGACATTGATGCCGGTGGTATCACGTACTTGTCTATTTCTCTTTGAGGCCTACTATTGCCGAACAAGGCATATATGGAATGGAATAATTGTTGATGTACTTTTCATGACTCTTAGTCTTCCAAGAATAACTGACGCTAATGTCTTTATCCTCCTGGCCATGCCTCCCATATGTCACATGTCTAAAATGACTTATTTCTTTTAAATCTCAGAATCATGAACATGGTCCCTACTTTATCAATTCCTACTAGGCAACTCTATGCCTCATTTGTCGAATCAATTATGTCATCACAATGATTAACCATGTCAGCACTATTGGTAGTAACCTTCATATCTCTTAGGTTATAACCTCCTGAAATATCCTGCTCAGCACATTGACGGATTGTTGAAAATTTCAAGACAAATCTCAGACCTCGTTGTTCCTATTTATTGTAACCTATGGGGGTTGAAGATTCAAACATGTCAAAGAAGAAGCATTATCTCGTGATCAAATATATTGGATAGGAAATTTTATAATCATATTCGTGCTAGCACATCTTAGAGTAATTGTTGGAGGTCGCCAAAGGTTTAGTTTGGGTGTTCGGCGTAGGAATTTAGAGTTGAAGAAAGTGAACGGATTATTCTCGAGATTTCTCTATAAATATATTTGGTGAATTGTTAATGAAGGTAAAGTATGTGTAGTCACATTAGGCCTTATGGAATATTGAAGGAAATGGGCGGTATGAGTATGATGTTTTCCCATTATTGTCCTCCATGCATCCGATGCATCATGTATCTAGGTTCTAGAAGGTTGTTGGAATTCCTTTGCCTATTGTTCTTGTGGAAACTATTGATGGTGAAGTTAATGGGTAATTGGCTTATAAGAGGTACCTAATTGTCATCCCTGTTAGGTAAGTCCGGAAATTGAGATCAGCCTCCGTCAAAGTAAAGGAAGTATTCTCACTTGCCCGTATAACCAAATGGTTGTGATTCAAAAGGGTACTTGTTATGTGTTATGATTTAAATATGTGCAACTCATGTCTAGATACCGCTTCTGTTAATGTAATACCCTTAATGTTGAGATCAGTGTTGTTGATATATATCATGATACTTTGTTGAGTTGTGGATGTATTGTTAGGAGTTGTTTTCATGGTCCTCTGGCAGGTGGTTAGGCCCAATTGCGGAGGAGACTCTGCCAAAATTTTTGAAAAATTGGGAGTTGGTCAAAATTGGGAGCTTAAGATGCGTGGAAGAAGAAACGAGTTATGTTAAGTTTTACACCCCATAATATTGTACGTTGGATCTGGCGTGGGGTAATTGACATCAGCTCAAGGACAAGATTATTTTGAGGATATAAGTAAATTCATGAAGGTGAGAGGGTAAGAGAATTGAAGAAAATGAGTTTCGTCAAAGTTTGACATTTTGAGATAAAATACGGTCCAAGCTATAATACCCCGTATTTATGGACTAAGAGAATCAACTAGGAAGTAAAATAAAATACAGCATCTTTCCGTAATACAAATTGGACAGGAAAATATAAATACTCTGAAGGAGACTCTGCTGGTTGCGGATCATAGTATAGTGTGGTGCACGGCACACCCATAAACAAGACTCTGCTCACCTAACTCCCCGCAATAACCGCGCCTCTGCGCCCACATGGCCACTAGACATATACGTACCTGCACAAAAATGTGCAGCAAGTGTAGAATGAGTACGTAAATCAACGCGTACCTAGTAAGTATCCCTCCTAACCTTGAAGAAGTAGTGACGAGTGGTCGACTCGGACACTTACTATGGGCTATAAATATAATACCAATGATATAATTAAGCATAGATTACGTAAAATGGCTGTAAGCTCAATATCATGAAATAAGTAAACAATTCTTTTGTTAATAAGCAATTTCCCAAATACATTTTCATCCTTTAACAATTTATATCTCCAGCCAATAAAGCAGCGTCAATTATTATTAGTTCCAATGAGTTAGCATGCGCAAGTCATGCTGAGGTCGTACAGACCGATCCAACATATAAATGTAAATTCTTAAATTCTAAATTCTGAGGTCGTACAGCCCGGTCGTACAGCTCATAAGTTATTATAATATTTCTAAAATTCTTTTTCAAATGTACGAAATTCAATGAAAACATTCAAGTCTCGAAATCCTCAATTTCAACTCTTTTCAAGGCATTTAATAAGCATACTCTATCTCAATTCTTTTCAAGGCAAATAATAAACACAATCACGGTATCAACAAGGCATGGTGTAAACCTAAAACTACCCGTATATAAGCATAATTAGCAGCTATGCAATTCCCTCTTACAAGGTAAGAAAGGAGACATACCTCGCTCTGCAATTCCATAACCAGCTCTAAAGCCTCTACAACAACTCAAACTAATGCCCGTCGCTCCAAAACTAGTCAATAAATGTACAAATCCATAAATATATACTCTAACACTCATTATAATTCAATTTACAATAATTTCCAACTCCGCTCGAAAAGTCGATAAAATCACCCTCAGGCCCACGTGCCCGGATTCAAAAATGTTTCAAAGATAAGCATTACCCATAACCCCACGAACTCAAATATATAATTCATTCAAAATTCCATGTCCAATTTAATGGTAAAAACCCAAAAATACCAATTTTCTAGATTTTTCTTCAGAATCCCAGTTTCTACAAATTTTCATGTATAAATCCATATATAATCCAAGTATTTAACTTGCAATAGGTGGGATTAACTTACCTCCATGTTTCTAGGTGAATACTTCCCTCAAGAAGCTCCACATATCGCCCATGAATGAAGAGAATATGGCAAAAATGGATGAACCCCGCTCTTTTAAGCATTCTGCCCAGCTACTCCCGCACCAGCGAACTCCTTGGTCGCTTCTGCGCATCCATTTCTGCGGAAGTTCCTCCGCACCTGTGGCCTTGCCGCTTCTGCGACCATTGATTTTGCACTTGCGCTGTCGCAGGTGTGCAACTCTTTCCGCTCCTGCGATCCTCAGCAGCCTTGGCCCCTCCACTTTTGTGCTTGCCTTCCTGCAGGTGCGCATCCGTGTTATACCCCATTCCTTCGTACGTGAAAGTACGCCATAAGTAAATTGATATAAGCTCGGAAATGAGATGTTACATTCCGCATTTTCATACGTTAAAGTTTGTTCGTATGCTAATCGACGTAAGTTTGGGGATGAGATTATTTTGAGATTATTAGCATTACGCTATTTCAAACAAGTGATAAGTAAATCCGTGAAGGTAAGAGGGTAATCAAATCGAAAAAAATAAATTTCGTCGAAGTTTGATATTTTGGGATGAAATACGGTCTAAGCTATCTAGATGGGGGGAATGCTTTCAGATTGAACTTCAGTATACCGGTATATGCCCAGAGACTCTCATACTCAAAGGAGTCTAAGACTAATAGCATTTAGAAAAGATGGAATGCTGCCCTAGTAGTAGAATGAGGGTGTAATTGTGATAGATAAAGGATGATGTTGGGCCTTCGATTGAGTAATGACTTAAAGAGGATTTCATGAATTATACGGGATTAAAATACCCATGTAAGGTGGGTTATATCAGGAAAAGCAACGAACGTAACCCGGAGTTTGGTAGCAGACCTCAGTAATGATAAATCGAGGTAAGAGTTATGGTATATTATGACCTACTTAGATGCAGTAAAGTCATGCGGATAGATAATCGGGCCGATGAAATAAGATATAGTAATATTCGTAAGTTCGACAAAATACCGAGCGAAGAACTTCAGTATACCGGTATATGTCCAGAGAGACAAAACACCATGACTAAACGGGGGAATGCCCTGGCCTTTGGAATTATTTACAAAACAGTTATCTAGATGGCAAGGAGAGTACTAATGTATTCGGATGACATAAGTCATGAAAATGATAAGTGCATCAGTCAACATTCGAGGACGAATGTTCCAAAAGGGGGGAATGATGTTACACCCCATTTCTTCGTACGTAGAAGTACGCCATAAGTACATTGATATAAGCTCGGAAATGAGATGTTACATTCTGCATTTTTGTACGTTAAAGTTTTGTCGTAAGCTAATCGACGTAAGTTTGGGAATGAGATTATTTTTAGATTATAAGCATTATGCTATTTCAAACAAGTGATAAGTAAATTCGTGAAGGTAAGAGGGTAAGCAAATCGAAGAAAATGAATTTCGTCGAAGCTAAAATACCTGGTATTTATGGACTAGTGCCATACAAGGTACCGCATGGCCATAATAGTAAGGTGTACAAAGTGTGTTAAAAGTGAGTAGTATTTTGAGTAATTTGAGATAATTCATAATTATGTGGATAATTGGGTAATTGGTTAATTATTGGTTAATGGAGAATTAACAAATTAATTAAGTGGATAATTATTGGATAAATATTAACCCCCAACGTGGCAGCCATATAAGATTAACTAAGTGTGTCTTAAAATGACAAACGAGGTGGCAAATGTGGATGAAGTTGCCGAGAACCGTTGCAACAAATAAGAAGGCAATTGTTGCCTTCCTAGTGGTCAAGGCAAAGAGGGCACATGAGACTTAATTATAAACCCCTTTCTTTGAATATTTCTTTATGTAAGGAAAGCCTCCCTAGAAGCTAACAAAACAAAATACTTTACCTTGTATGGAGCCTTGCACTTTCAGATATCCTTTCATGGTTATTTGGAGCTTTACTTGTGGAGACAAAAGTTTTGTAGTACAATAATGCCGATGAAGATTATGACAAAGTGAGGATGAAGCTACAACGAAAATCCTTATGAGATTAAATTATGTAATAGCAACGTGACTTGAAATTCCAAGAGAATACGGTAAAATCTTTCTCAAGAATATCACACGGATTCTTTCCCTACTTCGATCCGCCGTAACGTATTTTGTCACAACTGACGTGTATTAGAGGGATTATCAAGAGAATCGACTCAGGTATGTTAAGGATAAACATTCCTTCATTTTGGCATGATCTCATAACTACATGTGTTTGATAACAAGGAATAAAGAGAAGTTCTTACTCCCAAATTTATTACATTACCCTAGTCTCATATATTACTGTATTTTCCCTTACCGGGACTTTATATTCAATTGAGTATTGTCTTTTTCCAGTCAAGAGAGCAGAGGGTCTCTCTCTCTCTCTCTCTCTATATATATATATATATATATATATATACTATATTATAGTATTTTCACCATCATCGAGCTATAATCAGTAGGCAGGCCCCTATTGGGCAACCTCTGATTAGATGGTAAGTTATATACCGAGCCTGTTGTGGTCGAGCACCTATGAGCGAGCCCAGTTGGCCGAGATACAGAGCCTAGTATGGTCGAGCGCCTATGAGCAAGCCTACTATGGCAGAGCAGTTAAAAATACTGAGCCTTATAAGGCCGAACAGTTATTTTACTTACTATATTGAGAGAATTGATTCAGTATCAGCAGGTGAGCATATCTTCAGAATATCTTTGACTCCCAGTTACATTCAGTTATTATATTATCAGTTCAGTTTCAGCTTTCAGTTATTATGTTTCCTTACATACTCGGTACATTATTTCATAATGACGTCCCTTTTCTGGGGACGCTGCATTTCATGCATGCAGGGTCAGACAGACAGATGGGTAGACCTCCTCAGTAGGTGTTGCCCGAGTTCAGCTTTATCTGTAAGCTCAACGTCCTTCGCAGTTGCCGGGTCTAGAGTTTTATGTACATCTTGTGTATATATGTATATATATGTTATGGATAGGTCGGGGCCCTGTTCCGATCACAGTACATCTATTAGTAGAGGCTTGTAGACATATCCTGTATGTTAGTACAATATGTTGGGCTTGTAAGCCTCGTATGTATATTTTTTTGGTTTGCCAACTGTAGTAGTTATGACGGCCTTGTCGGCCCAGCTTTATATTGATTTTGAGTCAGCATTCAGAAATTGTCTTGCAATCTGGCCCATGGCCAAAGTATGACATTATATGTTCAGAGTCCCTTAGTCGCAAGTTGGTACGCAAGGATAGGTGAGGCACCGGGTGCCGGTCTCGCCCCCCAGGTTCGGGGTGTGACAATCCTCTTCTGCGGCAAATCGTTTCCACCTGCGGACACAGTACCCCACTCCCTTTTCGGTTCTGCGACCTTTTGGCTGCTTTTGCAGCTCCGCACCTGTGGCCAAAACCTTGCAGATACGGTTACACTGGATGGCCGCAACTCCAAAATTCCTCCAATCCCAAACTCGGTCCGTTTACCATCCGGAATCAACCCAAGACCCCCGGGACCTTAGCCAATTATACCAACACATCCCAAAATATATTACGAACTTAGTCGAGGCCTCAAATCATGCCAAACAACATCGAAACTACGAATCACCCTCCAATTCCAACCTAATGAACTTTGAAGCTTCAAACTTCTTCCTTCGATGCTGAAACCTATCAAATCACGTCCGATTGAACTCACATTTTTTATGGAAGTCATAATTGAAATTACAAACATACTCCAACTTTCAGAATCAGATTCCGACTTCGATATCAAAAAGTCCACTCTCGGTCAAACTCTCCAAAATCTTCAAATTTCTAATTGTTGCCAAATGACCCTGAAATGACCTACGGACCTCCAAATCTACTTCCGAATGCACTCCCAATACTAGAATCACCATACAGAGCTATTCCCAGACTCGGAATCCCAAACGGACATTGATAACATTAAAATGCACTTTATCTCAAATTTATGAAATTTTTCCAAAATGCCAATTTCCATAATAGGCGTCGAAATGCTCTCGGGTCATCCAAAACCCGATTCAAACATACGCCCATGCCCAAAAAAGGTTTTGGAGGTTCGTAGTAAAATTTGGCTTGAAATGACGAAAAAATTAAATTTTTGGGAAGTGTGACCGGGGAGTTTACTTTTTGATATCGGGGTCGGAATCCAGTTCTAAAAATTTTCATATCTCCGTTATGTCATTTATGACTTGTGTACAAAATTTGAGGTCAGTCAGACTAGAATTAATAGGTTTCGGCATCGAATGTAGAAGTTGGAATGTTTAAGTTTCATTAGGCTTGCATTGGAGTCTAATTCATGGTTTTAACGTTGTTTGAAGTGATTTGAGATTTCGAATAAGTTGGTATAATATTTTAAGACTTTTTGGTATATCTGGTTGAGGTCACGGGGGCCTCAGCTGAGTTTCGAAAGGTTAACGGATCAATTTTGGACTTGGGAAACAACTGAAGAATTTTAGTGTC
>AWOL01S0010923.1:0-25375 GCA_000715115.1 Nicotiana otophora | reverse complement strand
TCCATTTAGTACTCCATTGGAAATAAGCCTCCTGAAGAAGCTTATCCTTTCGGTACTCCGTTATGGATAAATATTACTCATGGTAGAAGATTATCTATATGTGGTACAATAGCTTAAAGTAGCAGCTTACAAGCAGCTTACACAGCAGCTTGCAGCAGCAACTTACAAGCAGCTTACACAGCAGCTTGCAGTAGTAGCTTACACAGCAGCTTGCAGTAGCAGCTTACACAGCAGCTTGCAGTAGCAGCTTACACAACAGCTTCTTTTCTTCTATAAATAGAGGAGAATTCAGTTCATTATGTACACAAGTTTGAAGTTTGAATAATACATTAGTTTCTCTCTATACTTATCTTTACTTTACAGTTTTTATTTTATAACAATCTTTACATAAATAGGCAGTATGTTCCACTATTTGCTTTCCTAGCCAATATATCTATATTATATACTAATTATGCATATATTATATATGGATTAGATGTTAATTCTTCTAAAATAAACTCATTCTACTAAATAAAATTTGGATCAAAGTTCTATCATATAAAGTTATCAGAAAAATATTTGAAATTTTAGATTTTTATGAGTATTTCTGCTTGGATTAACGACTTTAATAGTTTGAATTATTTTTTACTTTCTTTCAAAAGGTTTGTAAATTTAATTTAAAAAGAATTACAAAGACACCAAAAAGTTTGTATGACCAAACGCCTAAAAAATAGTTTTTTTAAGTTGAATTCAAATAATTCTCATATAGTGTTTCTGTCACAAGTCATATACACTCACGTGCAGTTGTATTTTCCAATTGAAATGTCAAATATTAGGTGTAGAAGTTTTGCTCTTTACCACCCTTTGAAGGAATAGTAAATGTTTGTACAATCTTAATCAAAGTTCTCGATTTGAAACCCAAGAATGATTACTTGATTAGAGATCTCGAATTTGAAATACACAGGGAGCTCTAGTCAGATTTAAACCATGAGAATGAATACAAAATGCAAGAGGCAAAAAAAGAAAAAAAATGCTCTTTTCTTTCTTGTTTTTTTTCTTAATACATAGTTATATCCCTTCAAAGGACTAATAAGAAAATATTCATCACTCCCTATAAGCTCAGGTCCTACAAGATTTTACATGTTACTCCCCACTTTCACTGACTTTTTGACCTCTCTTTTTTTGTCCACAATATTTGGAACTAATTTGTTATAATTTCAATGAACAAATTAATGCTAATATAATCAATTTTATTGTTAATTAACGCTGAATTCATATGACAACCACAACTAATTATATGTTCAATTTTCACTCCAACAAGCCCCAATAAAGAAAAAAACATTTAATGTTTCAACTTCATCGCTACTTCAAAGGAATGACATTTAGTTAAACATGTACTTGAACCATTACAATGATGTACTCTTACATGAAAAATGCGTACATGTTTATGTTAACATATATCGCAACCCTCATCTTTTATCTAGTTGAACAAGTGAAATAGCGTTGTTGACGAAATAAGTGTAAATAAAGAAGGAATAATATAGCAGTAACTAAGCAACAGAACCAACCCTTTCATATTTTGTTATTAATAAGAATAACATTGTTTTGTTTGTAACACCATTGCCAAATCATAGGCAATGAAATCAGCCTTGCTGTATGAAAATACAACTTCAACTGGAATAAAAGAAAAATAACAATAGACCAGACTACCCTAACTAAAGACACAGGCAAAGCGAAAGGGCTGTTTCATAAATCAATCCTTTTCTATCCCAAATTGTGCAACCAGAAACAAGCAATTCATACTAAAAAACTTCAAGGTTTCCAGATGATGGTGGTGTCCGCGATCATGGCTGTAACGACGTAGGGGTCCATATTCGAAGCTGGCCTTCTGTCCTCGAAGTATCCCTTGCCCGCCTTCTCTGTGTCCCGTCCTACACGGACAGATGCACCGCGGTTTGCAACCCCCTGCACATGTCAAATGAAGTTGTGTTATAACACAAGATAAGATGTTATGAATTTCATTTTATATAACAGTGTTTAATTGGACTTGGAGGGGACAGCCAGGTACACTAAGCTTCCGGACCACAAGGGTCCATTGTACGCAGCCTTACCTTGCATTTCTGCAAGAGGCTGTTTCTACGGCTCGAACCCGTGACCTCCTTGTCAAATGGAGGACTTTACCGGTTATGCCAAAACCCCCCTTCTTAATTGGACTTGGAGATTAAAAAAAAAAATTCTTAGCAACAAAGACCCATACGAAATGTTTAAACAGCAGAGAAAGTCCAAAGTCAATCTCAACTTCCTAACCATATTTATAGTTGAAAATCCACTACCTAAGAAAAAAAATGGCAAATTAAGAAATGATGAGAAAGATAAAACTGTTTATATACCCATTTGAAGGTGTCGATGTTGGCTGTTTCGTGCTTTCCAGTGAGACGACGCTCATTGCCTTCGCCATATGCAGCAATGTGCTCTTTGTGCTTCAGGCCAAGCTTCTCAATAGCCTTCAAAATGACTTCGTAGCCTCCATCTTCCCTCATCAACTTGGTGCTGGAAACAAATTCGAAAGTTTTAACTCATAGGAACAGATGGATATAAAGATAAAAGTCGAATGAATTAAATGTTATGCCTCTACCTGTAGTTTGTGTGAGCGCCTGCACCGTTCCAATCGCCCTGACAATAAAGGAAATTTACATCATTAATACACCATGTATTATTTGTGCATCACATATGTATCATATTTGTATCAAATGTGTATCACATGTATATCCATCTATACCGCTGTGTGATACATGTTTCATATATGTGTCGCAGAAAATTTTTTTGAAATCGATTTTAACTACGAATTTTGATACCAATAAGTCTAAATCACCTCCAATCTTCCTCAAATTTTGTATATTGACTCGAGTTTACCCTTAAACAATTGGAATTGAGGTTATCGAAAGTCATTAGTCTATTTTAATAGAAGTTGTGTTTAAAGGGGAGTTGTTCCTTGTTGAGTTACTTTCCCGTTCATTTTACACCTTATTCCAAACGATATCAGTTCGTAGAAACATAACTAATCCAGTAGACGGAGACCAGATTGTATCCAACATGTTTCGACAATCAAATAAAAGAACTTGTAAGACACATAATAGAAACTCACCGGAATAGGCTTGGGGTCAAATGATACAACCACTCCAGCAATCTCCGTAATCCTCTGTTAAACCACCAAGTCAATAAGTAATTTGCATTCAAGCTCAACAAAATAGCAAGAGATATGGATTAAAACGGACCAAATGGTCGATAAATGTCATCAGTTAAAAGCTGACAATACCTCAAGAATATAACGAGCTACCCACACTTCATCACCGGCTGAGATTCCAACAGAAGGTCCGACTTGGAATTCCCACTGCATAAGATTAGACAAGAACACATTAAATATTATTTAATCATTCAATTGTGGCTAGATGAGCAAACAAGAACGCCTCTATACCTGTCCGGGCATGACTTCTCCATTGATACCGCTGATGTTAATCCCAGCATAAAGACAAGCCTTGTAATGGGAGTCCACAATATCACGTCCAAAGGCCTTATCAGCTCCGGTTCCACAGTAGTATGGTCCCTAGAAGCAACAATAAATACAGTTAGATAGCCAGCTAAGTTAGCTAACTCCGCATTAGTACTGTCCCTAGATGAAACGGTAAATGGTTAGGTAAATGCAACACTCACCAAAAAAAAAAGTATTTGGACCAGAGACATTGGACCAATCCACAAGAGAAAAATAAATTCTCTAGATTAAGCCAAATGAAGTGGTTTGTAGTCATAGAAGTTACACGAATCTTTGCAATTCAACCAAAGTTATCAGAAACTGATGCAGGGTAACTTATTTTCATTTCATTAAATCAGGCTTCTCAAATTTTTTCTATTCTCTTTTTCCAAACATAACAGCAGAGATACAAATTTCTTTTGAAAAGAGGGAAGGAAGCAACTCCAAGAAGAAAAATAGGCGTAACGTTAAGGAAACTATTATGTTGCAATAATTTTTTCACTTTTAGTTTCTTCTGTTATGCCAGCAGTCTAAGAAAATGATGTATGACAAAGATACAGATAAGCCAAAATACAAAAGAACAATGTCTAAAAAACACAAGAAAGAGAAGAAAATTGCAGCAAAATGAAGAGTATTAATAATCTACCTGGGGTCCAGGGAAGCCTCCAATAGGCCAGCCAAGAGGCCAGTTAATATCCCTTTGCAACAAGGTGTATTCTTGCTCAATACCATACCTAATTTATACACAAATTTTTCCAAACAATCAGGAAAACTTCAAAACGATATCGATACAAAGAAAAAAATCAGTAATTTAAAAGCTAAATAGAATATGTCAATACCAGGGTTCCTCAGCAACAACATCAGGGTTGCTGAAGATCTTGGCAGCAGCATGCCTCTTGTTTGTCGGGATAGGCTCACCAGCAGGAGTATAGGCATCACACATGACCTTCAGGACAAAAAATAAAAAATAAAAAATCAAACAAATGATTCACAAAAAGGATTTAATATATATATATATGGATAGTGTAAAGGGCAACTTGGTGCACAAAGTTCCCGCTACGCGCGGGGTTCGGGAAAGAGCCGGACCACAAAGGTCTATTGTACGCAGCCTTACCCTGCATTTCTGCAAGAGGCTGTTTCCACGACTTGAACCTATGACATCCTGGTCACGTGAAGACAACTTTACAATTACTTCAAGGCTACCCTTCATATATATAAATAGTGTAATCAGTGTATTTACACATCATGTTACTTCTTAGATTACTAATCTCGTTTTTTTATAGCCAGTTACTTATAGTTATCATTTAGGTGACCGTAAAAATTCGTTTATACTATTAGAGTATAGAAAAGTTTAACTCTTTTCAAATTCCCAATAAAAGTCAACTATAAAAATTTGAATACAGGAATTAATGATATGAAATAAATGTATCTGCAACCAACCAAGATATTGTTGCCTCTTCTGAATGGATCCTTAAAGATAGCTTGTGGGCTGTATCAAAATATCAATTAAATGACAGTAAGAAAAAATTCACTTTACAAAAGTATTAAAAATTTAGCAGATTTTGCACATTAAAAAAAGGTTACTTACTATAAGATCACTTCACTATCTTCTCCAGGAGCTTGCCCTGTGCTAGATCCATCATAATTCCATTTGGGTAGTTTTGCAGGATCAGTAACAGGACCAGAAAGAGTCTGTAAATCAAGAAATTAAAATAAATAAAAAACATATAAGCAAAATTCACTATTCCAAAATTCAGGAAAAAAATCAAATATATATATATATATATATATATATATAAATCATTAAATTAAATCAATAAAATAATTTATACCCTGGCCTTGCTCCTTAAGTCCATGCCTGATCCACCGATCCTGATAACAAACAAAGGATACATACAAAAAATTATATTAATATTAACATCAAAAATACATTTTTTTAACAAAAGGAAAAGTGATAAAACCGACTATAAAAATCAGATCTTTCTCCAAAAAAATTTATCATTCATCTAGAAGAAAGAAAAACTTTAAAATTTCTCCATTATCTTTTAGAAAAATTTCAACCTTGAAAATTGTGCATATTCCAATTTCTCCATTATTCTTTTTTACGCAGAAAATGTCATTTTTTATGTAAGTAAGTTCTCATTAAATAGGAAAACAACAAAAGGGAAAAAATGAATCTAATGAACTGACAGATTGATCAACATAAACACTCTAACCTTTCACTAAAGAAAAACAAATCTTTACACAAATAGCGACAGGATTTAATGTTTATTTTTTCTAACCGATATACATTGATTAGACATAGATTATTTATGGATTATATATATATTATACATCCGCACGCTATTTTAAGTTGAAGAATTAACCCAAATAGCCACAAGCAATATATAATTTATGTATACCAGCTAGAAAAAATAAAAAACGAATCCGGCAAGCTATTGTAACAATTCCTTTTTAGTTTAAGGGATTGGATGGACAACTATTTAAATTAATTGTTCAAATAAAAACTACACTCAATAGTCAATACTACTAACTAAATCACAACAAGACATCATAAAAAATCAAAATCCAGAAAAAAAAACATAAAAACTAAAACACAAGACATCCTCTATTAATAAACACAGAAATCAATCTTAAATAGCTTCAAGAATCATAAGATCCATAAAACATGCAAAAAAAAACCTTAAAAGGCAAAAAAAATAAATCTTTTTCATGTATGGTTTAAAAACAGAGCAACCCCATTATTAATGCAAATACAAAAAAAGAAGAAGAAGAACTAACCATATGTATTCAGCGATAATTTTCTCGGTAGAATCAGAGAGATTGAGGTTGATAAGATCTGAAAGCAGAGACATAATGAAAATAGAAGTCTAACAATTCTCTGATATATTAAAGAGATAGAAGATAATTTTGTTGTAGAGGCAGAATAGTTTGCTCTGTTTATATAGGCGATTTTCAGGGTTGGTTGTATTAAAATATTAGGAGTACCTAATTATTCCCTATTTTTTCTATTTAAATAAATATGATTTAAAAGGAAAAAAAATAAACTTCTTAATATAGTAATCCATATCAGAAGCGGAACCCGAATTTGAAGCTAATAAGTTCGGGATTCTATTTCTTCTTCTAAGTTACTCATTTCTAAATTAATAATTTATATATATTCAATAAATTTTTAAAGACAAATACAGAATTTGGACCAAAACTAATGGGTTCGATCCAACCCACATTCGAAACTCTAGTTCTTGCTCCATATTTAATTATGAATTTAAGTAATTAATTCTATTAATTAAAAATTTTTACACTATCATTTCACTTATCTTTAATTAATTATTTGTTATAACATGTAAATTTATTTGATTTTTGAAATCGAGATTTTACCTTTAAGAAGGTTATTTATTATAAATTATTTTTAGGTGATATAATAATATAAAAATATTATTTGCGTGAATTGTGTATATTATTTAAATTCTTTAATTATTGTAGACAGCTGACATTGAAAAAATAAATAAATAGGACAAGTGGGTTGTTCCGAAGAGTAGGTAACTGATGAATACGAAAAAGAGAATCCAATTTCAGGATTCTATTTCCCTTTTACCGGCTAATTGAAGTGCCGGTATTATTTTCTTTTTTATTTTGTTTTAACTCTGTGTTTATTTGACCAAATTGAGATCTTACAATTGTTTGGTGATTAGGTGAAGGTTATGATAGTCTTTTAACCACAAGGTAGTGGTCAACTTGTTTTTTATGTCCTTTCGGTCTACTTTAAGTAATTTTTTTTATCTTTTTTTTATGATTCATAATATTTGATTTTTTTAGATATAAAAAAGGAATTAACTTATTTTTTTAAAAGTTGCTCTTAAAATAAATAGTCTAGGAATATTTTATTATATTTTCAATGAGCAAAAATAAGATTAATATGGTCAATTTTATTATTAATTCATGCTAAAAAATAATTTCCTTAATATGTTTGAAAAGAACAAAAAAAATTACTTAAAGTGAACCGGAATAAGTACGATAAAAGAATGACGGAATTTGAAGTACGATTACATAAAATTCATAAGAATGTGGAAAAGGAAGATAGATTCGTAATTCATGTTTAATCAGAAGTCTTGATTGTCAATGTATTTAATTTTTAGTTTGAATTCTGATATTAAAACTTTTGAATTTTTAAAAATAAAAATTATATATCAAAGTCTATAATTGTGCGTCTTAAGTACTAAATATAAACGTTTTTAGAGCTAAAGAATTGTGGTAAGGTAAAAATCAAACATAAAAATATTGAATTCCTTGTGTTTTCCACTTTAATAAGCATTTGTCAAATCTGAATTAAACAAAATCTGGAAAGAGATTCATGTAATAGCTAGTTAATTTTCTTTTTAAGCGATATCTTTCGAAAATAGCCTCTCTATCGTTATAAGGTAGAGATAAGGTTTATGTATACTTTACCCTCCCAAGACCCTACTTGTAAGATTTTACTGGATTTGTTATTACGTATATGATTGAAAATTTACATAAGAATTACACCAAATCGCAATATTTCACAATTAATTATTTAAAATGTTTGTAATTCTAATTAAAAATAATTTATTTGCCAAATCATATTAGCTTCTTTCTTTAACAAAAAGGAGGGAGTAGTACAAGTACTTTGTAAACGTGGGAAATTTCAAAGTGGGAAAAATAAAGATAAAGGCAAAAAGGATACTTTAAAGTTTAAATAAAGAAAAGCATAGCTTTAATTTTATTTAACCACGTAAATACTCCTCACTTTGAGGACAATAAAGAGTTTTGACTCAGTAATTTGTTCAATAATGAGTTAAACAATAGATCACTACTATACAGCAATCTAGTTTAGCACTCCAATAAACCCTGAAAAGTAGAAGAATGTGCATGAAAAAAGATAAAGAAATGCATTATTAAACGAACACCAAACAATGTGGAATACCACTTTATTTGCTGCTTTTTTGTTTTTCTTTGATTATTATACACCATAAGAAGCACATGGCAATATTTCTTAAAAGTAAATTTTACGAAAATGTAACTTGATTAGACCACTTTTCTAACATGGATTGTATTTGATAATCATAGTGTTCCAATTAATTTTCGCTCACATCGACTAGTTTCATAAATTATTTACTATCTCCACGAGTATAAACAATAACAATAATAGCAAGCGAGGTTTTACCAGTGGGATTTGGAGATGATAGTGTATACACAGATCTTACATTTACCTAACGAAGATAGAGAGGTTGTTTCCAATATCTCCCACGAGTATAGACATCAGAAACTTTTTATCAATATTTGAACAGATAAAGGGGAGCCTTAGAGCAATGGTAAAATTATTTTTGTGTAACTTATAAGTTACAGGTTCGAGCCATAAAAGCAGCCACTAATGATTGCAATAGGATAAGTTGTTTGCATCACACCCTTAGTGTGTGGTCTATGACGTAAATGCGAAATGTCTTGTGCGTTGGACTACCCTTTAAGACTTGAATTGAAAAAAGAATCACTAAATATTTTTGTGAAGTACATAATAATCATATATTGCAACTTGATTAGACTATTTTTATTTACTTATTTGTATGTTTAATTTACTTAGACTTTTGCAGTCTTTTAAGAAAATAGATTAAACCTTTAGCATTCTAAAAATGTAACTCAATACTATCAGAATGATAAGAGAATAATCTCAAATGCCCGACTGATTTTGTTTTTTTTTTTAAAAGCTACTGATAGGTTACAAGTAACTTGTTTTATGTTTTGATGATCTAACAAACTTACTGTCAAAAACTAGATAAGGAACCAGTTACATATCCTCAAGACCTTAAGATCGAAAGGTTCCAACTTGGAATATGCTTCGACTCTTCAGAATCAAAGGAACAACAGAGGGAACAGATAACTATCATTTCCCGAGGAAACTGTACAAGTCAACTGCCCCAGCTGTAAAGTTATTGCCTGCACACGCTACAGTACAGCAGTCAATTTTATGGGGAGTGTCTTTTACCTACCTTGCTTACATTATCCCAAGTGATATCACAAGTGCATTATTAACATCAAGTAAAGTAAAACAAAGGACTTGTTCACTCAGAGAATTCATAGAAGCTCTCTCACGGACCAGTTCCTCAAAGCAAGTCATTGTATGTCCTTAGTTGAGTTGTAACTTTGTAATAGTTCTTCAATTGTAATTCCTACTTAGCTTGTTTAGAAGTATTTTGTAGGAAACCCTTTGTAAATCTTAAACCTTTGTGTTTGAGTCTTGGCTAGAGTTAGTCGAGTTGTAAAGTCTTTGTAATAGAGTTATTATAAAGTAGCTTGTAATAGAGTACTACAAGTTAGTGAGGGATTAAGAGGTTAATTTTTAGGTTGCAGAGGTTGTAATCTAAAAATTGCTCAGTAGTGAAGTAGAAATCCTACAAGGGTAGGTCGTAATTTTTAATCCCGTTGAGCTAAAAATTTTACACGTAAAAATCCTCTTGTCATTTACTTACTGCAGTATGCGTGTGTTCTAGTGGAACTGATAGGGAACCTGGTTCTCTATAGAGTTTGGTGGACCCTTATATTCTTTCAATTGGTATCAGAGCGGGTTCTTTCTATCATGTTAACACCTAGAAAGGATCCTCATGGCTGCTCCTCCAAACTTCGAAGAAGGCCAATCTACTTACAGACCACCTAGGTTCAATTGACAGTATTACGGATGGTGGAAAACTAGGATGCACGACTTCATCATGGCTGAAGATTCTGAGCTATGAGATGTCATATGTGACGGACCCTTTGTCCCTACCAAGAACCTTGGCGACCCAGTTGTAGCCATTCCCAAGACAAGGAAGGAATTCAATGATGCTGATCGAAAGGAGGTAGAGGAGAATTTTCGTGCAAATAAAATTCTTATTTGTGGCATTGGTCCTGACGAATACAACAGGATATCAGCATGTCAGTCAGCCAAGGAAATTTGGGAAGCCCTTCAGACAGCTCATGAAGGAACAACACAGGTGAAGCAATCCAAGATCGACATGCTCACAACTGAATACGAGCTCTTCAGGATGAAAGACGATAAATCCATCCAAGATATGCATACTCGGTTCACCTATATCATCAATGAGCTTCACTCTCTTGGTGAAATCATTCCAAGAAACAAGCTTGTCAGAAAAATCCTTAGTATGCTACCCAATTCTTGGGAAAGCAAAGTGAACACTATTACAGAGGGGAAGGACTTGTAGGAGCTAACCATTGATAATCTTGTTAGCAATCTTAAAACATGTGAAATGAAGAAGAAGAAGAAGAAGAAGAAGAAGAAGAAGGACGATAAAAGAAGAGAGCCCAAGTGGGAGAAGAACCTGGTCCTCAAGACGGACATCAATGATTCAAGAGGTGAGGATGGTGATATGGCTTACTTGACAAGAAGATTCCGGAAGATGGTTCGCAGGAATGGAGGCATTCCAAAAAGGGGAAGTTCTAGCAAGCCAAAAAATTATGATCTCTGTCATAAATGTGGCAAGCCAGGACACTTCATCAAGGATTGCCCTCTCTTAAAGCAAGATCAATAAAAAATAACTTTGACAAAGCAGCCAAGAGGAACCCGGTTCCTGATAAATGCCTCAATAGAAAGAATGACGCTGACAATATTGTAAAACAAGCTCTTGCTGCATGGGGAGACTCTTTCAGTGAATCTAAAAAAGAAAATGATCATGGTGATAGTTCAATGATGGCAGTGAAAAGTGAAGAAATTGAGTATGATTCAATCTTTGCCTTGATAACTCAGTATGATGATGATGAAGATGACGACGATGATGAGGTAAATTTTCTGGATGTTCAGAGAAATCTGAAATCTTATTCTCCTAAAAAACTCATGTCATTGGCAAATGTATCAATTGATACTTATCACGGTCCTATAAATGATAAAGATGCTTTAACTGTGGAGTTAGGAGAAGAAAACAGACCATAGATGGCCTTGTAGTTGTTGTAGTTGACTTAAAGGAAAGAATTGAGAACCTAAAGAAAGATAAGGATGCCTTAGATGAAAAAATTGCAAATATAGAACATGGAAGAGATGATCTAATGGTGGTTGTGGTAGACCTAAAAGAGACTGTTAAGTGTGTAAAAAGGGAAAAAGAAGCCTTAGCTGAGAAAGTTACTAACCTTGAGCACGAGAGAGATGACCTATTAGTGGTAGTAGTGGATTTGAAGGAAATAATTGGGGAACTTAAAATGAAGAGTAGGCCTGAAAGTTCTCAAAAAGGAAAGGAAGTTGCAAGCGAAGCAAACATTAAGCTTGAAAGTGAGTTAAATTCAGTGAAGTCTAGTTTAAGTGTTGAGCTTGAAAAAAACAAACAACTTGAGGAAGAACTAGGCAAAGTGAAGAGTGATCTTGAAAAGTCACTCAAATGGGCATGGTCCTCTGATGCTATCACTACCACGTACATAAAAAAATGGGGAAAACAGGCAGGGGATTGGGTTTCAAAGGGAAAAGATTCCCTACAACCCTCATAGCAAGTACGTTACTGTACCTGACAATTGGCTTTGCACTCACTGCGATAACAATGGGCACTTTAAAGAAAATTGTAAGACCAGATTTCAGTCACAGTAGAAAAACAAATCTTTTGCTGAAAAAGTAACTACTGGTAAAGAACCTGGTCCCTCATATAAAAAACACATGATGCTTGCATGGACCAAAAGATCCCTCATTTACCCTTTTCCTCATTATAAGGGACCCAAACTAGTTTGGGTTCCTAAGTCTAACTCGTGATCTTCTTGTGCAGGGAACAGTGAAAGGAAGCAGCCTATAATGGTACATGGACAGTGGCTGATCAAAGCATATGATTGGAAGTACAAACGATTTCCTTTCACTTAAGGCCCTACAAGGAGGGAATGTATCATTTGGGAATGGAAAGAAATGATACATTCTGGGAGTTGGAAAGATTGGGAAGTCTCTCTCACACTCAATCAAAAATGTGTACTATGTGAACGGGTTGAAGTACATCTTGCTAAGTGTTTCCCAGATATGTGACAAGAGAAACAAGGTGAAATTTGAGTCAAAACTTTGTACAGTCACAAACCTAGTGACTGGTGAGGTGGTGCTAGTAGCAAAAAGATACAAAAATATCTATGTTGATGATTTTGAGTCTTTGCAGAATGGTGATCTCAGTTGTCTAAGTGTCGTAGATGATGATGCTAAACTATGGCATAGGAGGCTGGGTCATGCAAGCTTCGCATTGCTGAACAAATTGGTCAGGAAGGACTTGGTTCGTAGTCTGTCCAAGTCAAGCTTCAAGGATCACAAAGTGTGTGACGCATGTGTAAAAGGCAAGCAAGTTAGATCCTCATTCAAGCCCAAAAAGGAAGTCAGCACCTCAAGGCCACTTGATCTCCTTCACATGGATCTATGTGGACCTATGAGGGTACCAAGCAGAGGAGGAAAGAAGTACATCTTTGTGATAGTTGATGACTACTCCAGATTCACCTGGAATCTGTTTCTCAGGACCAAGGATGAAACCTTTGGAGTGTTCGTTGCTTTTGTCAAGAAGATCCAAGTGAAGATGGGTAATAAGGTAGCCAGCATCAGGTCTAATCATGGGACAGAGTTTGACAATGCCAAATTTGATGAGTTCTGTATCGAAAATGGTATCACTCATAATTTCTCAGTACCAAGAACACCTCAACAAAATGGTGTTGTGGAGAGAAAGAATAGAACTCTTGAAGACATGGCAAGAACAATGTTGATTGACAGTGGGATTGCAAAGAATTTCCGGGAAGAAACTGCCAACACTGCCTGCTATTTGGTGAATAGGTGCATGATCAGGTCCCTTCTGAACAAAACTCCATATGAACTGCTAAATGGAAGAAAGCCCAAGCTGACACATCTAAGGACTTTTGGGTGTAAATGCTTTGTTCACAACATTGGAAAGGAAGCTCTTAGAAAATTCGATGCCAAAAGTGATGGAGGAATTTTTCTGGGATACTCATCACAAAGCAAAGCTTACAAAGTGTACAACAAAAGAACTTAATGTGTTGAGGAAAGTATACATGTGATCTTTGATAAATCTCACCTCTCATGTGAGAAAGACAGACATGTTGATCAAGATGGAGAACCCTTATATGTCCCTGGTGAAGTCATTGACATGGCAAATGGAAAAACTGACATGATGAGTCAGGTCAAGGATTCAAATGACAATGGCACAGATGAATCTCCAGCTGACATAGAGGAACCCGATTCCTCAATCACAACAACTGAAGCTGAAAATAGAGTTATTGATGCAGTCCAAGGTACTCCACTTGCTGAAGTATGAAGCACCCAAGAACCTCAATCAGACATACCTGGGCCCTCCACCAATGAGATTCAGGTACCAAATTGGAAGCACAAAAGCTCACATCCTCTTGACAAAATAATCACCCATCTTGACTGAGGAGTTCAAACCAGATCAAAAGCAAGAAACTCACTTGCCTTTTCAGCCTTTCTTTCTCAAATAGAGCCCAAAAATATCAAAGAANTTCAAGGATCACAAAGTGTGTGACGCATGTGTAAAAGGCAAGCAAGTTAGATCCTCATTCAAGCCCAAAAAGGAAGTCAGCACCTCAAGGCCACTTGATCTCCTTCACATGGATCTATGTGGACCTATGAGGGTACCAAGCAGAGGAGGAAAGAAGTACATCTTTGTGATAGTTGATGACTACTCCAGATTCACCTGGAATCTGTTTCTCAGGACCAAGGATGAAACCTTTGGAGTGTTCGTTGCTTTTGTCAAGAAGATCCAAGTGAAGATGGGTAATAAGGTAGCCAGCATCAGGTCTAATCATGGGACAGAGTTTGACAATGCCAAATTTGATGAGTTCTGTATCGAAAATGGTATCACTCATAATTTCTCAGTACCAAGAACACCTCAACAAAATGGTGTTGTGGAGAGAAAGAATAGAACTCTTGAAGACATGGCAAGAACAATGTTGATTGACAGTGGGATTGCAAAGAATTTCCGGGAAGAAACTGCCAACACTGCCTGCTATTTGGTGAATAGGTGCATGATCAGGTCCCTTCTGAACAAAACTCCATATGAACTGCTAAATGGAAGAAAGCCCAAGCTGACACATCTAAGGACTTTTGGGTGTAAATGCTTTGTTCACAACATTGGAAAGGAAGCTCTTAGAAAATTCGATGCCAAAAGTGATGGAGGAATTTTTCTGGGATACTCATCACAAAGCAAAGCTTACAAAGTGTACAACAAAAGAACTTAATGTGTTGAGGAAAGTATACATGTGATCTTTGATAAATCTCACCTCTCATGTGAGAAAGACAGACATGTTGATCAAGATGGAGAACCCTTATATGTCCCTGGTGAAGTCATTGACATGGCAAATGGAAAAACTGACATGATGAGTCAGGTCAAGGATTCAAATGACAATGGCACAGATGAATCTCCAGCTGACATAGAGGAACCCGATTCCTCAATCACAACAACTGAAGCTGAAAATAGAGTTATTGATGCAGTCCAAGGTACTCCACTTGATGAAGTATGAAGCACCCAAGAACCTCAATCAGACATACCTGGGCCCTCCACCAATGAGATTCAGGTACCAAATTGGAAGCACAAAAGCTCACATCCTCTTGACAAAATAATCACCCATCTTGACTGAGGAGTTCAAACCAGATCAAAAGCAAGAAACTCACTTGCCTTTTCAGCCTTTCTTTCTCAAATAGAGCCCAAAAATATCAAAGAAGCGTTGAAAGATGCAGACTGGATCGCAGCCATGTAAGAGGAGCTGCATCAATTTGAAAAAAGCAAGGTATGGCACCTGGTCCCTCGACCTACAGATCGAACTATCATAGGAACCAGGTGGGTATTCAGGAACAAACTTGATGAGTTTGGAAATACAACAAGAAACAAGGCAAGGATTGTAGTTCAAGGGTACAATAATGAAGAATGGATCGATTATGATGAAACATTTGCTCCAGTTGCTCGAATGGAAGCCATTAGAATTCGTATTGCCTTTGCATCTCATATGGAGTTCACACTATTCCAAATGGATGTCAAAGTGCATTTCTAAATGGCTATCTGAAAAAAGAAGTCTATGTCAAGCAGCCTCCTGGTTTTGAGTGCCACGAGCATCCTGAGCATGTGTTCAAACTGGACAAGGTATTGTACGGGCTAAAGCAGACTCCCCGGGCTTGGTATGAAAGGTTGTCAAAATTCCTTCTAGAAAATGGATTTACAAGAGGAAAAATTGACAACACTCTTTTTCTGAAGAAACGAGGGAGGAACATGCTCGTTGTTCATGTATATGTTGATGATATCATCTTTGGAGCCACAACTAACTCTCTTTGTGAAGAATTTGCAAAACTCATAGGGAGTGAGTTCGAGATGAGTATGATGGGAGAATTAAATTTCTTTCTCGTACTTCAAGTGAAGCAATCTCAGAAGGGAACATTGATAAGTCAGCAGAAGCACATCAAGGAACTGCTGAAAAGGTTTGACATAAAAGCATCAAAAGTCATCGACCCCCTTATTGCCACAGATACCCATCTAGACATGGATGAACATGGCTCCCCTATAAATCAGACCATGTATAGAGGGATCATAGGGTCACTCTTCTATCTCACTGCAAGTAGAACATACATTGTGTTCAGCGTGGGCCTTTGTGCAAGGTTTCAATCCAATCCAAAGAAATCTCATTTGAAGGCTGCCAAGAGAATATTGAGATATCTCAAAGGAGCGCAGGACCTGATTCTCTACCATCCCTCAGGTGACAGCTTTGATCTTATTGGGTATGCTGACGCTGATTATGCAGGATATCTGGTGGACAGGAAAAGCACGTCTGGAATGGCACATTTCCTAGGTTCTTGCCTAATCTCGTGGGGTACAAGAAAGCAAAACTCAGTGACACTCTCAACTATAGAAGCAGAATATGTAGCAGTTGCTTCTTGCTATGCTCAATCGTTGTGGATCACGCAGTAACTGGAAGACTTTGGAGTGTTCTCAGATTGTGTGCCTCTCTTATGCGACAATACAAGTGCACTCAATATGGCCAAAAATCCAGTCCAACATAAGAGAACCAAGCACATTGATATGCGTCACCACTTCCTCAGAGACAATGTTGAAAAAGGGGCTCACTTGCATGAAATTCTGCAGCACAAAAGATCAGATTGCAGACATATTTACCAAGGCCTTGAGTAGAGAACATTTTGAAAAACATCGTCTGGCACTGGGGTTGATAAAGCCCAACTGAGAACCTAGTCCCTCGATGATTGGCTATGAAAGAAATGTTCAGGTAAAATTAGCTAAAAAGTATTTTCTGGCAAAGTCTAACTCATCTCTATACTGTTACATTTAGACACGCATGATGATTACAGAGCAAATAGGCAGTTGATGTAGTATGCGCTGGTAAAAAGGGCAAAGCTTACAGATGCAAGATTAGTCACGGAACCTGGTTCTCCTAACACGGGTTAGTAGCTTCTCTGTTCTCTCATGCACAATTTTGAACAGTTAAAACAAGTGTCGCGTCATCAGTATTTCAGTTACTTTTTCTTTGCGTCATTTGAACCCAAACATCTCACCCATTGAGAACCGACCCAACTCCCAAAACTGCCGCCCTTTCTTAACCGGTCCCTTATCTATCATAAATACATCTATCACTGTCACAACTCTTCCCATCAAATTTCAAAACCCCGTTCTTCTGTCTCTCTTCAAACTGCCAAATCCCTTCTCTTCTTCTCACTATGGCCAAAAATCAAACAACCTCGAGTATTCCAAGTGACATCCCCATGAGTCGTCACCTGTTGAAACACCGATATTAGACTCCTCACCCCACACCACTGCTAACAAAACCCTAGTACAGAGTCACCCCTACATTCTGTCTCCTCTTCTACCCACTCGATTTCTGGTTCTCATAGGAGTCGCAAAATCTTGACTGCCAAAAGATTTGTAGCCCAGAGCCCTTCTTCTACTTCGCTGGAAAAAGCGGATGAACAGAGTACTGCTGACAAAGAAGAAAATTAGGGGATTTCAAGTTCGCCTATGAAAAAAGGGTCAAAGGTAGATCAAACTGATAGTTCCGAAAAGTTTGACTTAACAAAGACTGCTCCTGAACTTGTGTCCACAGGTAACACTCCTTCCTCTACTCAGTTCTCCATGGATGTACAAGAGAAAGAGGCAATAGAGAATATGTTTTCCATAGCTCATGAAGGGGTTATTATAGAAGGAGGTGATGATGGTTTTGGGACTCAGGGGGAAGTCCCTCATTTGGGACACTAGTAGTATTGTCCTGTGGCGATTGTTCAACAGGCACAAGCTCTATACCCTCTTTTAATGCTGAGCCTTTGTCTGTGGTTGTGCCTGGGATGAGATTTGATTCTGAAGAATTAGTTGGGGAAAGTGAAGAGGATTCTGATGATATGCCAATTGCGAGCTTGACTAGGTATAGACCAATGGTTACTCAAGAGTCTACTCCTAAGCGGCCTACTACAAGGTTGTAAAGGAAGGAGGCTCTTGATTCTGTGCTTAAGAACAACCAAGCTAAGTCAAGGAGAAGAAAATTAGTAAAAGATGGGAAAGTTGTGATAGAGAAGACAGTGTCAGTTGTGAATGTGGATGATGAAGTAGAAGAGGAACCTGGTTCCTTAACTAGAAAGCGCAAACAGAAGTATGGACTCCCCAAGCCTAAAAGGGGATCTTCTGTGTCTGTTGAAAGTTTGAACAAGTCTGATGATGTTGTCGCTAGTGAAAATGTGCTGAAAACATCTGGTGATAAGTTGGTAGAAGAGTCTGTTGCGAGGGTGATAGAAGAATTGGGTGAAAAGTCTGTGAAGTCTGATGAAAAAGGAAAGAATGTTCGCAAGTCTGCTAAGAGAAAAGCTGATACGGATGAGGAACCTGGTTCCTCAAAGAAGGCCAGAGTGGGTTGGATTCCAAGGAGTGCTGGGAAAGAGTGGTTAAGAAGTCAAAAGGTTATATGGGGCCGCACATTTGCCCCTGATATCTTAAAAGAGGCTGATATGAGACAGCTGGTTGAGATCTGTGAGTTCCAACAGTGGACACATTTGTTCACAAATGATGCTCTAATGGTGTATGAAGAGGAAGTTCAAAGTTTCTATGCTGAACGTTTTAAAGTTGAAGATGATCACATATGTGTGTTGGTGAGTGGAGTTGATATGGTGATGGACTCTACCTTGTTGGGGTCCATTCTTGGTGTGCCTGCTGAAGAGTTGTCTAGTGTTCATGGATCCTGTTCTCAAAACTTCAGAAATGTCATATTAAAGGACAGAGCAGTTCAGTAGGGGGAACGAGTTCAGAAGAAGGCCCTCATTCCTGTATACCAACTGTTGTTTGACATGGTGAACAAGGTAATGCTGCCTCGACCTGAGAAAAGATCTATCACCTCTCGTGCAGACCTGTTCCTCATGGAAGCACTGGACAACATCACTACCATCAATCTGCCTGGGATTATGATAGAGCACATGAATAAAGTGGCAGACTTTAAAGATGGTAATCATGGACTGCCGTATGGGTTCCTTCTCACCAAGGTCTCCAAAGCTACTCTTGAAGAAGGTAAGTGTTATCAAGAAAATTGGAGGGGTTGGAAGCACTTCTACCATATCTCAGCTGATCAATGCTCACAACAGTGCTACCTCGGAGATAAGGAAATTGAAAGAAAGGAATGCTATCCTTGAGACTCAGTTAAGTCAGTTGCAGGAGGCACCTGGTTCCAGTAGTTCTCAAGGAGAAGAGGTTACTCGTCTAACAAAAGAGAATGATGAGCTCAGGAAACAAGTGGAGGACCTGAAAGAGAGACTGCTCAACGAGCAAATGTGTCACGACCCAAATTCTCCCTCCGTGAATCGTCGTGACGGCACATAGTCTCTACGATTAGGTAAGCCTAACACTTGTGAAAATAAAATGAAAAAAAAACATGAAGATTAACAACTAACAGTAACAAATATTTTAATAAGCAATTGAGATGTCGCTCGGCATATACAATAATCAACGCTCGAAATATACATGACACTCCCAAGACCCGGAACACCGTAAGTCACAAGCTTCTACGAAGTTCTAACTGTTCTATACAACAGTATCTATAGAAATAAGAGAAGAATCAATATATGGGGATAGATGGGGACTCCGAGGATCTGCAGGCGTGGGCAGATATACCTTGAAGTTCTCCAAAAATAGTAGCGACTGCAACTAAGGACGAGGCTGGTAAAAGGAACCTAGATCTGCACACGAAAAATATGTGCAGGAAAGGGCATGAACACCACAGTGGTACCCAGTAATTGCCAAGCCTAACCTTGGCCGAATAGTGACGAGATCAGGTCAAGGCCCTACTGGTATATAATAAATAAGCAGGAGAGTATAACAATATAATAAGAGACTGAAATTTAAACAAGGAGAACATAGCAAAGTAGCAACACAGAACACAGGAATAAACAGCAGGGGATCTCCCGAGATACCGTCTCATAGTCCCAAAATAAAAGTACAAGGAGATCTCCCGAGCTATCGTCTCGTAGTCTCAAAAGTAAATATGAAGGGAGAACTCCCGAGGAATTATCTCGTAGTCTCAAAAGTAAATATGCAGGGAGATCTCCCGAGGAATCGCCTCGTAGTCTCAAAAGTAAATATGCAAGGGGGATCTCCTGGGATACCGTCCCGTAGTCCCAAAGTAAATACGCAACTCAAACAAATGAATATAACAGTTATAGCAAGAAACCTATAATTTAGACTAAGTACAAGTCAAGAAAGAAGCGGGATTTACTAAACATGCTGCAAAGAGTTTAAATAGGCAATTAGGACACGTAGACATGCTATTCTAGCTAACAGGATAACTAAACATGCTAGTATACTCATATAAGATGAAAACATGCTATTTCTCGGTAAAAATCAAGATTTTCCACAAATAGCCCGTGTACGCACTCGTCACCTCGCGTACACGGCGCTCACATATCATAACAATACTAAATCCTAAGAGAATTTTCCCCACACAAGGTTAGGCAAGCCACTTACCTCGAACCAAGCTCAATCAATCGGTAACAATGCCTTTTCCACGAATATCCGGCTCTGAATGGCCCAAATCTAGCCAAAATCAATTACATACCATAAATACAACTATAAGAAATTAATCTAATTAATGAAATCAGAGCTAAAGCAAGAAATTAAAAAATTGCCCCAACCGGGGCCACGTTTCGGAATCGGGTAAAAGTTACAAAATATAAACATCCATTCACTCATGAGTTCACTCATACCAAAATTACTCAAATCTGATACCAAAATCTTGATCAAAATCCCAAAATTCGGCCCAAGAACTTTTCTCAACTTTTTCCCAAAATTTCAACCCCAAATTCGAAATTAAATGGAGAAGACAATTATAGATTAATGGAATATAACCAAAAACGAGTTAGGAATCATTGCCCCAAAGCTTCCTCTAACAATCCCTGGAAAAATCACCAAATCCCGAGCTCTCAAGTCCAAAAATGAAGAATGAAATCAAACTCTCGTACTTAGCTCTTTTTCTGCCATAGATCTCACTTCTCCGAACCTTCAACCGCATCTGCGGTACCGCACCTGCGGAAATACCATCACAGGTGCGAAAATAATTTAAGGGGAACTGGGTTCGCATCTGTGAACAAGGGCCGCATATGTGGGCCTGCACCTGCGCTCCACTTCCTCTTCTGCGTGTCCGCTTCTGCGGATCTATCGCCGCACCTGCGGCCCCAGCTTGACAGGGCCAAAATTGCTTTTGTGCCACCGCCCTGCGGCCCAAAGTGCGCAGGTGCGATTACACCAGGTGCAGCAGCTTCAATAATTGTATAAGTCCCAAACTCAATCCGTTAAGCATTCGAAACACACCCGAGGCCCTCGGGACCTCAACCAAATATACCAACCAGTCCTAAAATACCATACAGACTTAGTCGAGCCCTTAAACCACATCAAACAATGCTAAAATCACTTATCATCCTTCGATTCAAACTTAAAGAACTTGAAACTTCCAAATTCGACCACCGATGCCTAAACCAACCAAACTACGTCCCACTGACCCCAAATTTTGCACACATGTCATATTCAACCCTACAGTCCTTCTCCAACTTCCGGAATTGGGATCTGAATCCGATATAAAAAATTTCACCACCGGTCAAAATCTCCAAAACTTTGACTTTCGCCATTTCAAGCCTAAATGAGCTACGGACCTCCAAAAATACAATCCGGGCGCGTTCCTAAGTCCAAAATCACCTAACGGAGCTAACAAAACTGATAGAACTCTATTCTAGAGTCGTCTTCACATAGTTCTGATTGCGGTCCAAATCCTATGGCTTAAACTTCCGTTTAGGGACTAAGTGTCCCAAAACACTCCAAAAATTAAAACGAAACCTCCCAGCAAGTCACAATAGCAGAAATAGATACGGGAAAAATAATTAATAGGAGATCGGGGCTATAACTCTCAAGACGAATGGCCGGGTTGTCACAAAATATCAGCAAATACTCGAATGGATTTAGTTCTCCAAGCCCTTTCTAAGCCATCTCCTTCTAGTGCTCCCTAAATAGTGTCCCTTCAGTGTCCAGTCTTTAGTAATCTGTCTATTCCTTCAGTGTCACTTTTTATGATGATGTTTGTGGTATTTTTTTTTGTTTGTTCAAAACTGTGGATGGTGGTAGTAATATTGACTGTGCTCCTGTTGAAAAATCCAAATTAATACTAATGCCAGCTTTTCTCTTTTTGCTAACTATGCCTTGTCTTTATGCTCTATTTTTAGTCATGTTGTGTGCACACAAGTGGCATGAGTTAACTCAAGCTAGACTTCTTTTTGCTATATACTTGTTGCTCTTCTTTTTATGATGTCAAAAGGAGGAAGATTAATGTGTATAATTGATTAATGAGCACTGATTAAGGGGGGATACATACTCACGGGGAAACTTAAGGCTTTTCTGGTTCACTGTCTAGTTCTGTAGGTTTTTTTCTGGGATGTTCAATTATAAGTTCGTCATCATCAAAAAGGGGGGAAATTGATAGGTTACAAGTACATTGCTTTATGTTTTGATGATCTAACAAACTTACTGTCAAGAACCAGATAAGGAACCAGTTACATATCCTCAAGACCTTAAGTTCGAATGGTTCCAGCTTGGAATATGCTTCGACTCTTCAGAGTCATAGGAATAACAGAGGGAACAGATAACTATCGTTTTCCGAAGAAACTGTACAAGTCAATTGCCTCAGCTGTAAAGTTGTTGCTTGGACACGCTACAGTACATAAACAGTGCAACAATCAACTTTACGGGGAGTGTCTTTTACCTACCTTGCTTACATCATCCCAAATGATGTCACAAGTACATTATTAACATCAAGGAAGGTAAAACGAAGGACTTGTTCACTCATAGAATTCATATAAGCTCCCTCACGATTATTGATCATCAAGCAATCAATTCTCAAGTGCATCAAGAACAAAGAGCAACACTACTACGGACCAGTTCCCCATAGCAAGTCATTGTATGTCCTTAGTTGAGTTGTAACTTTATAATAGTTCTTCAATTGTAATTCCTACTTAGCTTGTTTAGAAGTATTATGTAGGAAATCATTTGTAAACCTTAAACCTTTGTGTTTGAGTCTTGGCTAGTGTTAGTCGAGTTGTAAAGTCTTTGTAATAGAGTTATTACAAAGTGGCTTGTAATAGAGTATTGCAAGGATTAAAATGTTAATTCCTAGGTTGTAATCTAAAAGTTGCTCAGTAGTGAAGTTGAAATCCTACAAGGGTAGGTCATGATTTTTAATCCCGCTGAGCTGGAAATTTTTTACGTAAAAATCCTCTTGTCATTTACTTACTGCAGTGTGTGTATTCTAGTGGAACAAATAGAAAACTTGGTTTTTTATAGAGTTTGGTAGGCCGTGTATCAGTTACTCCTACTAGTTTGACGACAAATGCAGTCTGGTCATCAAAGTCATTTATGGTCAAGTAAAATCTTATCTTTATAATCTCAAATAGATTCCTTATATTAATAAGCCACGTTATTTGTTATATTCATTGAGATATTCTTTTTTCCTTAAAAGTCTACTAGTCAAAATTAATACTCCTAATTAATGCGCCCCATTTTCGGACTAACTTTTCATATTAATCCATCTTCTAAACATGGCATATTTAATCAAATAGCATAATATAGTAATTTTGAAAGGTTAGTTATTCCTATTGTTTTTCATATTGGTGATATAGGTAAAGAAAGACAAATTGGGTAACTCTGATCATGTGATCATGGGACAACTGAAAATTGAACTCATTGCATTATGTATTATAATTTCTTAAATTGCTGTACAAGAATATTTGGTTTTACATTGAATTCAAATTATGTAAGTAATGCTAATTTAATATTCCAACTGTTCTTTTACTATTATAACAAAGGTAAACATTAATACTTTAACAAATATCTTTATTGAAGTCCAATGAATCAAGTCAAATCGTACAAAATGGGAAAAGTAAAAGAAAAGCTCTCAAGTCGTACAAAAAGGGACAAGTGAAAGAAAAGCTTTTTCTAAACGTTGGACTTTGAATAAGTAAAAACTTACTTTACCAATCAATAGATGCATTATATGAATTGTTTATATACACTTATAACATTTAATTAAGATTAATGTACATTTGCATTAAATATTATCCAATTACAATTAATTAATATAATTTGATATAATTGTTATATACAAATTAATTATAATAAGAAGGTTTCGAATGGAAGGTCTTGAATTCGAGCTCAAATATAAAAAATATTATAATAGGAGGCGCTTATCAAGTACTCGTAATTACATAGTGTGAATAAATATTTGTTGTGATTTTAAAAAAAGAAGTAAAATGCCCCAGAGAAGGAATCTTTGGTGACGTACTACCAGTTTAGCCGGTGTACTTGTTGGCTCGTACGGTAAAGGACGCCAAAGAGTGCGTGAGAAAGAGCATAGTTTTCACCGACACGTGTCGTCGTATGCAAAACCCCAGGAATTAAAGGGAACCGGAAGCTTAGGAGACTCGTTTATTGCGGGTCCCAGTGCTGCCTCGAAAGTCCCAATTAGATTAATTTTCTATTTGTCGTGTTTGGATCAAAGTCGACAATTTAATTCTTTTTTTTGAATATTCAACGATATACTATACTCCCACGCGCTCCTCCTCATTGAATATAAAAAGAGAATAAACCATTTTCTTATTAAATTTAGGAGTTGTTATGAATATATTATATTATGGATGTTTATTTAGTACTCCGTTGTAAATAAGCTTTCTGAAGAAGCTTATTCATATGAGGCTCCGCCGTAAATATGTTTATCTATTTAGTACTCTATTGAAAATAAGCCTCTTGAAGAAGCTTATCCTTTCGGTACTCCGTTATGGATAAATATTACCCATGATAGAAGATTATCTATATCTGGCACAACAGTTTAGAGTAGCAGCTTACAAGCAGCTTACACAGCAGCTTGCAGTAGTAGCTTACACAGCAGCTTGCAACAGCAGTTTACACAGCAGCTTCCTTTCTTCTATAAATAGAGGAGAATTCAGTTCATTATGTACATAAGTTTTAATAATATATCAGTTTCTCTCTATACTTGTCTTTACTTTACTGTCTTTATTTTATAACACGTTATCAGCACGAGACTCTGCCATCTCAAGCAAATACTTTGAAAGTATCAGAGGTACGAATTTTTTTTTTCTAAATAATGTCAAATCTTTCTAAACTTGAGTTTGTAGCCCTGGATATATCGGGCAAAAACTNGATAGAAGATTATCTATATCTGGCACAACAGTTTAGAGTAGCAGCTTACAAGCAGCTTACACAGCAGCTTGCAGTAGTAGCTTACACAGCAGCTTGCAACAGCAGTTTACACAGCAGCTTCCTTTCTTCTATAAATAGAGGAGAATTCAGTTCATTATGTACA
>AWOL01S0010921.1:171378-196458 GCA_000715115.1 Nicotiana otophora | reverse complement strand
GATTTGATGCAGCAGTTGGGTAGCAAAGTATGAGGGAAGACATGACGGGAAGTGTTTCGCGGTCTTTGAAGTACTAGCAGGTCAAGTAGGAGAAGTAGAGGTTGAGAAGTTTGTTAAAGGAGATGATTTAACCGAAGTGAGACTGGCAGATTAGCATATGAATTTACTAGTAGGGTAGTCGTGCGCCTTGAGAAAGTGTAGAATGGTTTGGAATCGAATTAGTATGTGAATCGACCTGCAGACTCTATTTGGAGTGATGATTAGTGTACAAAGAAAAATTGAATATGGCAGAAAGGAGTGTGTTTGAAATGAATAGAGGCGTGAAGATCTGATTATCGTGTCAGGTGCAATATAATTTGAGTTCGGATGGTATTGTTGACGTACAATTGATGTCAATAGGGAAAGTACAGACTTATACAAATGGTGGGCGAGCATGAACTCAGGAGAATTTACGGATTTAGTGGTCGTTGCACTCAGTGCAGTGTCATTGGAAGATGTCGGTAAGGAATTCCACATGTGGGTATCTCCTATGTGCAGCTAGCGGTGGCATGATGTTGATGAAACTTTTGCGAGGAATATTACTTGCTACCCGGTAGGAGGTCGCGTGTGATTTTGGCTGGAGATTCAGAATGTTCATGAAAGGCTTAATAAAAGACTTCGAGAAGTCTGGCAGGTTAATAGTGCGAGACCTTGGTAATTAAGAAGGAGAAATCCTTACGGGTTCTAATTTTATATAATTGCAACTTAAGGCTAAGTGGGGGAGTTTGCTATCGACGAGTTGATTGCACGGTTATGGGTCGTATTAGTTTCGGTTCTGGGTATACCGGTGAATCAGTTATGACTTGCAGAGGTCGAGATCGAGGATGACTCGGGTAAAGGAATTTCTGGACACAAGTTGTATTACACTCTATGGTTAAAGTAGGACCATAAAATAATTAAGTGGTTATTCACAGAGAATGTAGTGTACATGGAGCGGGAATTTGCTCGGTTGTGTAGGAGTATGGGTTACTCTTTATTTCCTTGGGTGTTGGTGTGCTAATGGGGCACAGGTCGTTTCAGTCCGTTTGGTAGTTAATTCGAGATTTGAGTAGAGTGGATGACTCTCAAGAATGGTTCCAATGGATTCAAGATTTATAAATATGGCTAGAAAACTGGGAGTTGCATTGAACAGTGTTGAGACTCGTGGCATCTTATATCATTGTGAATTATGCATTTCAGTATCAAGAAGGTGAAGGAAACAGGTTTAGGTTCACATAAAGTCTCTTCGGAGTAAGTATTTTTGGTTGTGGAACCTTTGGGATACAAAAAAAGGGAATTCGGCAGCTTATAAGCCTTAGGGCAGCGTGATTCTATGCTAGAGTTCGTGGGGTAAGTTTTAGTTAAGGATAGTAGTGTTCTAACAAGGAAAGAGTAGATATTTGAAGGCAATTTAGAAAGAACTTGGAGAAATAGGATAGCTTGGTTATGTGCGAATGGATTTCAAAGTGTTCATGATGGGTTCTACCATGGTTTGAATGAGATATTTTCTACCGATGTACGAAACGTGTTGTGTGTTATGATTTCCTCCCAGAAAGAAGTAAGAAAGAGGTTTCTGACTAATAAGTATGTAATTTGCTAGTGACTCAGAGTTGATAATGGAATTCTTATGCTTGTCACATGATGGCATAATAGATGTGGTGTGATGTGCGGGAATTGGATTTACATGTACAAGGTCACAATTCAGTTTTGAAGGGAAGGACATAAATTCTTAGGCAGCATGAACAATTTCCGATGACCAGGTAAATGATATTACTATCTGGTATAGCTTGATGAGAGTGTACATTTCAGAAGGGGCAGTGTGTTTTGATTTATGGATACTTCGCTGGTATTGCGGCACTCTTCTGGTTGATCGACTGTTGATATTCAAATTTTTTCCAGGTGGCACGGAAGAATTTTTAAAGTATTTCTCATGGGATGATTGTATATGAGAGAGGTGTTAGGCATTCGGGCGGTGGAGGTAAAATCAAATATGGTAATTCATGTGTTCTATGGAATAGGAGATTGGGAGCTCTCAGGAGCAGATTGTTTCATGGTTGTGGACTGTGAAGATGTGTCCGGAGCTAGCCAGATGATAGAAGGTGTTATGATTCCGTCATTGTGGACTTTCGGAGGTTGTTTATCTATTGGTGGCTGACCACAGTTGATTTGGGGCCCATTGGTAGGCCCAATTAGGATGTGTATTCTACACCGAGCCGGATTAATTGGCTCCATACTGCTATTGTTGAAGGATGTGCCATTCGGTTGATGTGAAGCTTATTCGTGTTCTGAAATGATCTGTGAGTTACTCTTCTATGCTATGAGGAGTTGTGATTCGTTGGTTATATGCACATATGGTGCGGTTCTATTGTGGCCTTATAGCGGAGTTTGAGCGAGAATAGTATTGGATATTGCTTGGTTGATGACGTATTGGTTATTTTCTTTTGGGTTTTATATGGCATGGTGTCGTTTGCTTCTCCGTGGTTATGGTAATGCACTTTGGGTACTTGATGTCGAATTGCGCATGGTTATTGATTTTAGCAGGGTGGCTTGAGGTGTTTCATATGGACCAGTATTTGGATAGGGTCGCGTATTGCAGCAGAGTTATGTGGAAATATGATCCCTCGTGTAAGATTCATATGTTATGGTTATGCGGTGTGTGATGGGTTCTTAGTATTGCGTCGGGGTGGTACTCGTCGAGCTTGCAGAACGGTTCTCCTATTTGGGTCATTGTTACAATTGGGTACATTTGGAATGTTTCTATCTGGTGCACGGATTGCACGAGTTGTGGCTTTAGATTGTATTGATATGTATGTCACTAGAGTGGTCATGTTGGATGAGACGAGGTCATTGGGCCTAGAATGGATGCTATCAGATTTGATTGTGGTATAATTGGGAGGATAATATCGGAAGTCGGCTTTGAAATTAGCTATAGTTCTTGTAGAAGGAATGGGAGCTCCATGACCTATTGGTCTAATGAATGGTTATGAATTCGGTGTGTTTCTTTCATCATCGGCAGTGTACGGAGGTTTTAGAATGAGGTTTTGTGTGATATGAGGTTTATTACCAGCACTGTGTTGATTTGAGCCGATACTGTGATTTGAAATCATTGCTTCGAGCATTCGAACTATGCGGTATTTGAATTTGAGTATTTGAGTTATGGTTACAGCTTTTGTACATCTTGTTCAAACTTATACAGTATGTAGATGCGAACCTCTAATCTTATAGGAAATTTCAGTTATGCTGTGCTATCAGACCTGTATGGGATAGGGTGACGTGGGATCACCCCCGGGTATGTGCATGGGAAAGTTACACAGCCATTTCTTGGCTTTTAGAACAACTCTCGGCACGTTCGAGGACGAACGTATGTTTAAGTGGGGGAGGATGTAACGAACCGGCTGGTCGTTTCATGAGTTATAGCCCCGTTTCCCCCATTTCTGTTTCTTTTATGCTCTGAAGCTATATTATGATATACCAGGTTAGTTGGTTCGGGCCCAGAGTGGTTTCGGAGTGGAATGAGACACTTAGTTTTTTTATTTAGAACCTTAAGTTGGAAAAGTCAACCGGATGTTGACCTATGTGTAAAAGATCTCGAATTTGAATTCTGATGGTTCCGTTATCTCTGTTAGGTGATTTTGGACTTAGGAGCACGTCCGGAATGTGATTTGAAGGTCCGTGGTAGAATTAGGCTTGAATTGGCGAAATTGGAAATTTGGCGATTTCGGTCGACAGTGGAAAAATTTGATATCGGGGTCGGAATGGAATTTCGAAAGTTGGAGTAGGTTCGTAGTGTCATTTGTGATGTGTGTGCAAAATTTGAGGTCATTCGGATGTGGTTTGATTGGTTTCAGCATCGGTTGCCGAATTTGGCAATTTAGAAGTTCTTAAGCTTGAATCCGAGGGTAATTTGATGATTTGATGTTGTTTGAGGTGATTTAAGGGTTTGACTAAGTCCGTATGATGTTTTAGGACTTGTTGGTATATTTGTTTGAGGTCCCGAGAGGCTCGGGTGATTTTTCGATGGTTAATAGATAAGAAATTTGGACTTGAATAGCTGCTGGAATTTTCTGATATCTGATAACGTTTTCCTTCTACGCGATCGCGTGAATGCGTTTGCGATCGCATAGGCTTAGTTGGTCAGTGAGGAATTTTGTTCTACGCGATCGCGTGGGGATATCTGTGATCGCATAGGGTTAATGTGAGGCAGTGGCAATTTGTGCTTCGCGATCGCGTGAAGCGTGATGCGATCGTGTAGCTCTGGAATTTCGTGACTCGTGAAAACGTGACGAAGGTCGCGTTCGCGTAGAGTAAGTGGAGCGGAGTAGAAGTCACGTATTTTGTTCTTTGCGATCGCGTGAACTAGTCCATGATCGCGTATGTCTGTGATGTTGTACATCGCGATCGCGTGGGAAAATCCTCGATCGCGTAGCGTAAAATCTGTGCGATGGAAATTGTTCTTCGCGATCACGTAGAGCAAATGTCTGGGCAGAGAGTTTAAATTCTGAAAATGGGACTTCGTCCCATTTTTAGTTTTTGACTATTTGGAGCTCGAAATTGAGGCGATTTTGGGTGATTTTCAGAGGAAACAACGGGGTAAGTGTTCTTAACTCAATATTGGTTAAATTACCCGAATCCATGGTTGTTTTTATCATTTAATTGGTGAATTGAGTTGGGAAAATTTGAAAACCCTCTTGGTTTAAATTGAAGATTTGAGGGTCAAGTTGGGGGCGGATTTTGGTAAAATTGGTATGGTTAGACTCATGGTTGAATGGGCTTCCGAATTTTATAACTTTTGTCGAGTTCCGAGATGTGGGTCCCATGGGCGATTTCTGAGCTAATTTTCGGAGTTTTATGGAAAATCATTATTTTCTTATAGAATTAATTCCAATGAATTTTATTGATTGAAATGAATTATTTATGACCAGATTCGAGGCGTTTGGAGACCAATTCACGAGGAAAGGACATTTCAGAATAAGAATTTCACGGTTTCAAGTAAGTAACGATTGTAAATCTAGTCCTGAGGGTACGAAACCCCGGATTTTGCATCATTCTACTATTTTTAGTGACGTATATGCTTGGTGACGGGTATGTGGGCGTGCACTGTTGGGGATTGTGACTTGGTCCGTCCCATAGCAACTGTGAAGTTGCATACTTTGTTGAAACTATATGATACTTATATGTTTTAGAAAGAGTTTCTGTAAATTGGGCTGAATGCCATGTTTGGGCCTTGCGCTAGTGCTGTTTGGACCCTTAGGGTTTTTTTTCCTTACTATCCTCTCATGGTTTTTGATTGAAAAATCTATACTTAGTCATGTTTAAACTTGTTTACCGCATAACTCAGTTTTATGACTCTATTTTGATGCATATAAATATTTTGGGCCGAACGCCCTGTTTTACTGAAATGCCCGAGGGGCTTGAGAGGCGTATAACTGAGTGAGGCCGAGGGCCTGATTTGTGAGGATATTTATGGGATCGGGCTGCACGCCACAGCATGTTGATATCAGCCGAGGGCCTGATTGTGAGGATGAGTGTGGATCGGGGCTGCCCGCCTGCAGCATACTTTATTATTATAGCACGTGAGTTGTCCGTGCAGCACATGAGATTTTCGTCTAGATTATAGCGCTTGGGATGAAGGAGCCCCTCCGGAGTTTGTACACACTCCTAGTGAGCGCAGGTACCTACTGAGTGCGAGTGCTGAGTGACTGGGAGGCATGAGTGATTGTGAGGTATGCTCGAGTGGCAAGAGTGATGGTGAGATATGACCGAGTGGCATGAGTGACTGTGAGGTTTGCCCGAGGGGCTGTATATGAGTGATATTTTGCCCGAGGGGCTGTTTATGATCTCATCATTTTTGCTCACCTTTGCATTTTTTCTCTATTTGAAAACTATTGAAAAATATCTTTAAAAGATTTTTACTGGAACTGGGTTTAAACGAGATGTTTTGATTCAAATCCTGATTTTAAAATCATGTGGTATTTTACTGAGTTTTCTTGATATGAATGTTGTATGCTTTATTGCTCGTCACTACTACTCAGTCTTTATTTATTGTTGTTACATACTGAGTTGGCGTACGCATGTTACTCCCTGCACCTTGTGTGGAGATTCAGGTGTAGCTGGACACGGTAGCAGTTATTGATTGTTCTGGTAGCAGATGTTTTTCTTGGAGATAGCAAGGTAGCTGTTTGGCGATCGCAGTCCCTGCTCTTCTCCCTCTTATCTTCCTCTAGTTGTATTAGCTAATTTTTAGGCTGAGTTAACCTTGATATTGTTAGACAGATTGTAGTAGATTCTCATGACTAGTGACACCCCGATGTCGGGCTTTTCCTTCCACACTTTTATTTTGATTGGAACTCCTTTACGAAGGTTTTATGTTACATAGCATTGAAATTATCTTTGAAAATGAAAATATCGGTTTGTTTTGGAAATGAATTAGCTTGCCTCGTTCCACGATAGGTGCCATCACGACAGGGGTTAGTTTGGGTCGTGACAACTACTTTCTTAGAATTAAATTCCATGATGTTCCCGTAAGTTTCAAGCATGGTTGTCTCAAGTTCCTTATTCTCTGTTCTGAGTTGATCCCAATAAATATGATTGTTCTGAATAAGCAAAGTGTCGAGAATTATGTATTCAAAACATGTTCTGAATGTTCCTATCACATTATGTTATCTTTTGGGAATGTATTCAAGAATGATATGTGTATTAAAATGCTATGTCTTTGAGTTGTGTTTCAAATGAAGGTTATGATGCCAAATTGTCTGAGAAAATACCAATATGCTTAAAACTCTTAATTGCTCATATGTGTACCTAAAGGCTTGATTGGAAATGTCTTATTGTGGATAATCTATAAAGATGGTTAGAAGTGAAATAAGTGAATTGGGGATATAATGTGTGGCCAACTGCAAAGAGTGAAAGTTATACTTGTGGCCAATGGTGCCAATGAAATGAAATGATGTGAGAAAGGTTATGAAATGAGCCTTGATTCAACTATTCCGAATTGACTTCGCAAATAGAATTGCCTAAAAGCTTATGAACTCAAGTCATGCCCATATGTGGTTGTTTTAACAAATGCTATGCTTTGTGAGTATTTTCAATGTGTTTTGCGCTCTTACATATTCATAAGTGGAAATTGTGTATTGACCTTTTTAGGGAAAAGTATTACAACAATAAATGGTGTGTTACTTGTTGATGATTTTAACTTGTGCATCAATTGCCGATTATTTTACCCCATTTCTCGGAAAGAAATCTATTGTGCTTAAATTGTTCATGTCTAATGATCTTAAAGTTGTGATTTCTGGAATAGCATATATGTTGATATTTATGATGATTATACAAGGGAAGAAATGAAAGTATGGAATATCAAATACGGCTACCGTGCCTTGAATAAAGAATCTTGTGAATGGCCAAAAGAGCCAAGGAAATATTGTTGTTGATTGATTGAAAATACTAGTGGAGATTCATACAATGTGAAAGAGGATGAGGTAAATACATTAGTACCTATGTTATTTTTTGTGAATTATTCCCCTTATTTAGGATGAGATTGATGTGATAAAATTATTTCCCTTAATTGGGATGAGATTGATTGATATAAAAAGGTTGATGTCTCGAATAAGACAGCCTAGCCGATCGGGTCGTGATCGGACACCATGCCACACACATGGTGATGATTGTGCTGAAAATTGTAATTGAAATTGTGATTTTGGTTGATGTCTTCAAATAAGAGAGCCTAGCCGATCGGGTTGTGATCGGACTCCGTGCTAGATTCACGGGGGTATATTTGCATAGAGATTGTGATTGAGATTGTGATTTTGGTTGATGTCTTCAAATAAGATGGCCTAGCTGATCGGGTCGTGATCGGACTCCGTGCTAAAAGCACGGTGGTATTGGTATTGAGAGTGATTGTGGTTGATGTCTATAATGAGATGGCCTAGCCGATCGGGTCGTGATTGGACTCCGTGCTAAATGTACAGTAGTATTAGTATTGTGAATATTGGTATTGTGAATATTGGCATTGTGAATATTGTTGTTGTGACTATTTGTATTGTGAACATTGATATTATGAATATTGGTATTGTGAACATTAGTATTGTGAATATTTATATTGTGAACAGTGGTATATCGGTGCTAAAGATCTCCCAACCAAAAATAATACTATCATTATATTTTGATTGTCACTTCACCGTGTTATCTTCATATTTTGCAAAATATTATGTTTTAACTTGGCATTGAATATCATTGATTGTTGATTGTTGTTTCTATGGTTTTCCCTTTCTTACATTGGTATTATATTTTGAAAGAGGACAGTTAGCTTTACATACTAGTACTATTCCATATGTACTAACGTCCCTTTTGCCGGAGGCGCTGCATCTTCAATGGATGCAGGTGGTTCATCAGCGGTGCAAATTTGGTCCTCTTTAGCAGTTACTCCCAATTTAGTAGGTTTTGGTGAGCCATAGGGGCTATTCCGGGCCCGATGTCACTTGATGTTACACTTTATGTCTTGAGGTATAGCCGGGGCCTTGTTGCCGACACTTCTATACTATTTATATTTAGAGGCTCCGTAGACAGGTTGTGGGTGGTGTATGATGTTGGGAATTGAACTAGAAATGTTTTTATTTGGAAAACATGTTTTTCATTATATCTATAAACTTGTAATACTTTGGAAATTATGAACGAAGTTGCTAATGGAATGAAATGGGAGTTGTTAATAAAATATTTTCAGTGTTTGATTAATGGAGTGCATCTCCTCTTTATTCATGGATGTGTTTGGGTAGAAAGAAATCTAATAGGCTTGCTCGACCGGGTTCACTCGGTTGAGCGCCGGTCGCGCTTCCCAAATTTGGGGCGTGACAATTAAGCCCAAAGGGACCAAACCAAAAGCCAGTTGAACAAACCCATCAGACTACCAATGACCCCAAACAACAAAAAAGAGCAACAAACAAACAAACAAACAAACAAACATTGGTCATATGGTGGTTGTTTGATAATGGACTGACACCGGGACTACTAGGAACCTAAGAGGATTGAGGACCATTTTCTTTGGTGGAAGAGGATTCTCCTGAAATTAGTCCTAGAAGCCTGTCGATCTTTGTAGCTGAGGCTTATTGTTCTTTCTTCTCCTCCTCTTTCAACCTCCTATTTTCCTCCTTCAATGAGGCAATCCTTTCTTTCAGCTTTGCTTTTTCCTTAATAACAACAACCAATTCCTCAAGTAGGTTGGTAATCATACTTTTGCTCTTGGTTCCAAGTGGTCAAGCAATACAATCACATTCGTTCAGAGTCTCCTCATCAAGAAAATCCTTCTTTGTACCCGTTTTAGGACCTCTGAGGGGCACCTTAAAATGCCCAAATACCCTGGTCAACAGGAACCCATATGGCAAAGCATGAGTACCTTGTTCCTGATCAGAAACCCAAGCCATATGATTCAACATCAGGGATGGGATGTTGATTGGTCTATTCTACTCTAGGACTTCCATAATAGCCAAGTCAAGGTAGGTTGCCTCATGCCTCCTTTTAGATCGAGGTAGCAAACATTTGGTCACAAACTCAAAAAACAGTTTGTGAACTGGCTTCATCTCCTCCTTTCCTACCTTCATAGCAGTCAACTTTTCCCTTTTCTCAGTGTACTTGTTAGTCAGGTACATGGCATCCTCCCTTTCTCCTAACTCAGGCCACTCACACCTCATATAAGTGTCAAAGCCCTTAGTTGGCACTTTCAGAATCTCACCTAGTGTTTTTGCGTCAAGAACCAGGTTCGCTCCTTTAACTTTAGTGCTCACTTGATCATTCTCCAACACTTTAAAATTCATGTTAAAATAAAGCATTGCTTCACCATACATGACTGACAGTGGGCATAGGAATATATGAGCCCACCCTGGACCTCCAGCTTGTCACGCCCTGACCTCGGGGAGCGCGATCGGTGCTCAACCGAGATGACCCGGCCGAGAAAGTCTGTACAATACCTTCTACCCGAACTCACCCATGAATAAAAGGAAGATCTATTTCATTAATTGGACCAGGAGAAGATTATGTGAGTAACACCAATCCATTACCATTAGTACATCATTTATAAGTTCTCAAAATACATACACTTTCATAGTTTGAAGTGGAACAAGTAGTACAAATACAAAATTACTAGTTTGACTTTCCCAACACCAACATACAACCCACACTATGTCTATAGAGGCTCTAATAGATACAAAAGAGTCCTATTATAGTGCATACAATAAGGCCCCGACTATGCCTCTAAACATAATACACAAGGAACAAAAGATACATGACCCCGAAATGAAGTGGGGCTCACCAAGTCAGCTGGGAAAAGGGTATACCACTATCTATGATCAAAGCCGCCTACCGTGGAACCACCTGCATCCATTAAAGATGCAGCGCCCCGGCAAAAAGGATGTTAGTACATATGGAATAGTATGAGTATAATGAATAAACACCCTCTCAATAGAACGAGTAATAAAACAAGGAAGAACAAACATATAATCAATGGAAGCCTCAAACAATACCAAGATATCAAGTTGGGATCAAGATAAGATTTCATGTAAATTACATTATTTTAGGTTGGGAGATCTTGTACCGATATACCACCATGTCTTTACCACGGAGTCCGATCATGACCCGATCGTCTAGGCCGTCTCACCCAAAGACATCCAATCACAATCACAATCACAATCTCAATCATTATCTCAATCACAATTTCAAACATAATCATCACCATGTGTGCGGCATGGCATCCGATCTTGACCCGACCGGCTTGGCCGTCTCACCACAATACCGTGTTGATCGACATTACCCTTTGCTTGCAATTATCTCATCCCATTTAAGGGAAAATAATCTCATCAAATTAATCTCATCCCAAACAAGGTGAATAATCACAATACAGACCTACACCGGCACGTGTAGTTTTGGGGTTAGGCCATTTCAACCTACCCTTCCTCGGTGACTAACGATACTCCCAAATGTTTATTATATAAAGGACTTTCAGTTCATTTCATAGTTCTTTACTCATCTTTTTATTTCATTGGCACTAGTGGCCACACATGTAATGTCATTCTTGGCACGCCGGCCATATTTTATATGTAATGATCACCCCTTTCACTTTCAAACATCATCATGAACTATCAACAACAAAGCATCTCTAATCACGACCTTTAGTACACATATGAGCAAATAAGAGTCTTGGGCACATTGGGTTTTCTTCCACAATTTGGCATAATAACAAGCATTTGAGACATAATTGAATTCATAATATTTCGATACATGGTCACATTTGAAAACAATCTCGAAGGATAACATAATATAATAAGAGCGTTCAGAATACATTTTGAACATATAACTTTCGACACAGAGTTTATTCGGAATAGTCAAGTTTATAAGAAACAACTCGGAACATGAGACATAAGACCTTGAATAAATCATAACTACAACTTACGAGGACATCATGGGTTCGATTCTACAAGAGGAGTTTAGCTAACATACCTCGCTTTGAGATTTCCTTAAATTACTACACAGTTCCGAAAATCCTAGCAACTTTGATCTATTTAGAAACATGATACAATTGAACCATAATTAGGAAGATATTCATAGGTTCAACTCACTAAAGCATTTTATCAAGCACTAGGTATGCATTATGATTTCAAGGTTCTCCTATGGTGTATTCCTTCATCCCACAACCAATGTATACTCTTTTGAGCTCAATAACCTTCCCACAACTTTGTTGGTACATGCATGCATATATAACACCCCCATACCTAAGAATCACACTCCCCATTACCCATCTTCTACCCCAAACTCGAAATTGAATATTAGAGAATGGAACCTTACCTCTTGGATGAAGACCTTGTGAGTTTTCCTTGTGAATTCTCCAAGTCTTGAGCAAGGATTAATGAACAATTAGCTTAGGAATCCCCCTATCACTTTAGACCACTTTCCTCTCTCTAAAATATCAGTTAGGACCAGCCAAAATAAACTCCAAGTTGTATTTATAAAAATGGGATTGGGTGAAATTTTCAAAACTTAAACTCTACGAAGTCGGGTCTGCAGTTGCAGACCGGACCGCAAAACAGGTATGCAGCCCGCAAAGGGGACCGCAAAAAGGGTTCCAAAAACTGGGCAGGGCTGGACAGATCTGCGACAGATCTACGGTCCGCAGATCTATTATGTGTATGCATAATGGACCGCAAAACCTCCTTCCAATATTTTCTCATGCTGGATCTGGGATGGATTGTGCGGCCCGCGAAATAGTTATGCGGTCACATAATGTACCGCATAATGGTCCTCAAAATTAGCTCAAGGTCATCCTATGGTGGATTCCTTCATCCCATAACCTAATGTCTACCCTTTTGAGCTCAACAACCTTCCCATAACTTTGTTGGTATATGCATACATAGATAACACCCCCATACCTAAGAATCACACTCCCCATTACCCATCTTCTACCCCAAACTCGAAATTGAAGATTAGAGTATGGAACATTACCTCTTGGATGAAGACCTTGTGAGTGTTCCTTATGAATTCTCCAAGTCTTGAGAAAAGATTGATGAAAAATTAGCTTAGGAATCCCCCTCTCACTCTAGACCACTTTCATCTCTCTAAAATATCAGTTAGGTCCAGCCAAAATAAACCCCAAGTTATTTTTATAAAAATGGGATCATGTGAAATTTTCTGAAACTTAAACTCTACGAAGTCGGGTCTGCGGTCACAGACCTGACCACAAAATAGGTATGCATCCCGCAAAGGGGACCGCAGAAAGGATCCCAAAAATTGGGCAAGGCTGTAAAGGTTCGCGACGGATCTGTGGTCCGCAGATCTGTTCTGCAGTCGCATGATGGACCGTAGAACCTCCTTTCGAAGTTTTCTCATGCTGGATCTGTGATGGATTGTGCGGCCTACGAAATAGTTATGCGGTTGCATAATGGACTGCATAATGGTCCATAAAATTAGCTCAAGTTCTGCTTCACTCTACGGCTGATCTACGGCCCACAAAGTGGTTCTACGATCGCATAATGGACCGCAGAAACGCCATGGTTTACAAAATAATTCCTTCAACTCCCCAACGTAATCTACAACCCTCAATCACATTACGAGGCCATACCTAGCTTCTCCAACAATTCCTTCATCCCAAACATAGTCACCACATCAGGGGCTATCACTCTCCCTTTCAGCATCATCACCCCATCAAACCACTCCTCTCTCCGAACTATAACAATTTTTCTCCGAGTCTTTCTTCTTCTTTTAAAACTGGTTCCTTTCACTTCTGGATCAGAGACTACATCTTTTCTTTTCTTGGTAGGTTTTTCTTTGGGAGTGGCTTTAGAATATTCAACTTTCTTCTTTCCCCTTTCTTGAAGAAGAACTTCCTCCTCCTCTTCATCACTGACATCTTCACTCACTAAGTCCACCTCTGCTACATCAGACTCATAAATTAGCCTGAATCCTTCAGTTTCTTTCTTCTTTTTCTTTCTCTCCTCCATAGCTTTCTCCAGCTTGGTCCTTCCTCTAGTCACATGTGTTCTTCCCCCTAAATTCACAGCCTAGGAGGCAAGACTACTTTCTTTGCAACAACCTTTACCCTCTTAGGTGTAGATTTTTCTTTAGCTTGCTGCTTCTCCTTTAGCCTGGCAATGAGTTTTACCAGAGACTCATCATCACTATCTTCACTATATTCCTTTGCAACTTCTGCTTCTCCCTAATTTTCCTCTTATTCTTCTATATCAGTCCAATCAAGAGACACAAATTTTTCAGGTTCATTGTTTAAAGAAGCCGGTTCTTGACCCTGAGTGTCTTCTTGTTCAGTAACAAATTCCATATCAAATTCTCCCTCACCATCAGTAGAAGAACATGGTTGTTGTCCAGGGGATTCTGGTGCTTCTACTCCGGTGCCTATAGTTTCCCAATGTTCTCCTACCTCTTCCTCATGTGTCCCCTTATTTGAACCCTCAACAAGATTTTCACCCTTTTTTACTGCCTTCACCTCACTCTCTACAACCACTTCACTTTGATGTTCATCCCTTTCCACAATACCTGTTTTCTCAGTAGTGACTGTATCCGCCTATTATTTACTAGTCTTCTCCACATTATTGGTTATTACTTCCTCCTTGATTCATGGCTCGTCCACAACTTGTTTCTCACTTTCAGATCCTCACTATCAACTTTATTAGAGTAGTCGACTAATCTAGTAACAAGTTTAGGGACTTTTGGCGGGGAAGGTGGTTTTTAACTAGATTGGAATTGTGTGGGTGTGGGACTACGTGCAATGGTGTTAGGGCTTGTAGTTCCAGTGGTTTCAGATGGGACTTTACCTGGTGAAGTTTCCATGATAAGGGAGAATTTTTGGTTTACTCAGGAAGACGAAGTTAGGGTTTCAAAATTTTAGGACGAACATTTTGGGGATTTGATCAGAATGGGAAGAATGAAAAGAGAGGAAGGATATATAGAGAGTGATTGCCAATTTGATTGCTTTAATTTTTCCTTTTAATTATTGCTAATTCGGCTCTAATAGGGAGAATGGGGTAACCGTCAAAGGATTTTAAACTTTGAAATGGTGGTGGTTAGAGTGAGTTAATTGAGCGGTAGAGACGTGTGCAGGCAGTTTAAGAAATTGGTCCTGATTGCACGCGAACTGGAGCTAATCATGATTACCGTATGACTTGACGGTTTTGGAACCCGATCCACTAATTATTTTTCAGGTTTTTGAGAGACTAAATGACACAATGGGTGGAACCTAGTTTTAATGACACGAAAGACTAACAATTAAGTAGAACAACCAATTGGAAAAGGGGTACATACCTGGATGTCAAACAACCAGGTTCTTTGACTTATTTCCTCAACGTTGGCTGTGACACATTTTCTAGTCTAGACTGTTGTCTTCATATTACACATCCATGCCCTAGATTCCATTCCATGTGTGCATACCTGTTATAGTATAAGACTGAGTTGGACAATTTTCAACACATTTACCTACTAAACATATTATTTATTCATAGGCAATCATTGAGTAAAGTCAAGAGTGTCTTAGTCCATTTTTGATTAAACCAAGCCCCAAGCGGTTTCTTTGAAAGTGATCCCCGCTCAAAGCTTTGGTGTATATGTTTGCAATTTGATCTTCAGTTTTGCAAAACTCCATAGTTATGTGCCCCTTTTCAATATTGTCTCTCACGAAGTGGTGCCTCACATCAATGTGTTTGGTTCTCTTGTGGTGGACCTGGTTCTTGTCTATATTCATTGCACTTGTATTGTCACAAAATATGGCCATATTTTCAATCATCATTCCTTAATCTTCAAATTGTTGTTTGATCCATAGCAGCTGAGCACAACATGATGCAACATCCATATACTCAGCTTCAACAGTTGATAAGGCTGCAGAGTTTTGTTTCTTGGATGCCCATGAAATTAGACATGATCCCAAAACGTGAGCCATTCCAGATGTATTTTTCCTATCCCCCAGGTATCCAGCATAGTCAGCATCTACATAACCAACCAATTCGAAGGAGTATCCTGTTGGATACCAAAGAATGAGGTCTTGTGCACCCTTAATATATCTTAAAATCCTTTGACAACCTTCAAATATGATTGTTTTGGACTGGATTGGAACCTTGCACACAGCCCTACACTATACACAATGTAAATTCTACTTGATGTCAGGTAGAGTAGGGACCCTATCATACCTCTGTACTTCTTTTCATTAACAAGAGTACTGATGTCACCCAATCTCACACCACAAATATAGGTAGTAAGGCGGTCGAAGCAATAATAAAATCCAACGCAAGTCGGGGTCGAATCCTCAGGGAGTTAGAGTTGGGATTAGGTATATATTTAGTGTAACTGAACAATATTCCTTAGATTACACTTCCACATTCTTGTTTGTTATTTCTACTTCTACTTTAAACTATTGATTGGAATTATAAAACTAGAAGACAATATTTTTTGTTTTGGTTGTTTTCCAAATGATAAAAGATCTAGGGTCGTGACTTCCACCTAGGTGGTTACCTAATGGGTTGAAAACTCTAGGACAAGCCTGATTGGTCGGGGTTGTAATATAACAATCACACGCAATTACCCACTCTATATCTCTCGATAGTTTGAGTAATTTTGCCCAATTTGACTTTCTCAAGTCCAAATGGGTATTGCACAAAACAAGTGATAACTGCTCAAGTCGGGTCTTACTATCTCTAGATTCAACCCTTTAATTGGGGATATCAAATTTTTGAGTTCAGCCTAATTTCTTGTTAGCCAAGTTTTTCTAGACTTAGTCTCTCTTTCTCAAGTAGATACTAAGTCAATTAAGCATGAATCAATATTTGCAACCATTAATTCTTGAATTGAATTAAGAACTAGGCTAAATATCACTAACCCAATCATAAACAAGTCTTAAATCAAACACCCATTAAGTGCCCACAGTAGGGTTGGGCCACAACCCTAGCTAGAAATTTAGCTACTCATGAAAAATGAAGAAATACAAGAAGAAATTAAGAAGAATGCATAATAATTGATTAGGGAAAGAAAATCTAGTGTTTAGAAGCTAATCTAGTACAATATTACTCAAAACAATAAAGGAAAACAGCTCAGGTGCTCCCCCAAAACAAACCTTACCCTAAAAATAACAAAAAGTTCTATTTATACTAAGCTGAAAACATCTGAAAAAAATGCCCATGCGGAGGTTATAGGGCCGCATAATTATGTGTGCGGTCCGTACAACGTGACTCGGCTTGATAAGTTCTAGTTTGCGGCCGCACAATTCTGGATTGTGGCCGCACTCCTTCAACTACTGCGGATCGCACATTTATGAGTGCGGACGTACTCTTGCTTGGCTCTGACTATGTGAGACTTCTGCGGACCGCATAAAAATGAGTGCAACCACGCTCTTGATTATGCGGCCGCACAAAAATGGTGCGGTCCGCATTTCTTCTTGAACTTGAAATCCCATCTCTCTGAGCTTTGTCTTCTGCGGACCACATAATATTGAGTGCAGATGCACTTAACATTCTGTGGCCACACAATTATGGTGCAGTCTGTGCTCCTTCAGCTTGCCCAAAACTAGCTCTCTGAATCTCCTCTTCTGCGACCGCATAATATTTGTGCGATCCGCATACTCTGAAGAAGAACTGACATGGCTCTTCCTTTGTTTTGCGGCCGCACACAGTATTATGCGGTCCGCATTGTGGGCCTTTTGACTTGTTTTGGTTCTTGTCTACTTTTGACTCCTTTATGAGTTGTTTTTGACTCCTTTGGCTTGTTTCCCAATGTTCCTATACAAAAGCACATTTCATTAGTTTTCAGGAATACATTTAAGCATTTTTGAGCTAAAACGGAAGTAAAAGAGAGAAAATAAGCGGTCAAAATCCCTACTTATCAACTCCCCCAAACTTAAGCTCTTGCTTGTCCTCAAGCAATTAAGGCAATTCCCACCTCCACTAAAAAAAGGATATTTCAGCTGGCCTAATGGTGAATCAATCACACATAAATTGGGACCAACAATTACCCATAACACATGAGTTATCAACAACACAATGATTTGACTTTTTGAGTACTATAGTTCTAATGCGACACTGGAGCACCAAGAGTTGACTCAATTCATCAAGGATGCTAGCACTTTCACGTAGGTCATTTTGGATCCCAAACTCCTCCTCCTCTACTCTCCATTAGCAAATCTTACTTTAGAATGTAACACGCGAATCAAGGATTGTAAAAAATGTCTTTTCTCTCTCAAAAGAATGTCACAAGTCCTGCTCTAAGTACCATAAGCTTGCCCCTCAGGTAAAGCACCACTAATCAGCTCACTCAACCTGAAATCATGTAGGGCTTTTGCGGGATGTAATGAAGGCTTTTGAACCAAGGTAGGACTTGTTGGAATAGAATGGTTTCATCTTTCCTCAAGCACTCTATTTTCTCTTTTCGGCTCATACTTTTTTGATTCTTTGAGTCATTTTTTTTTCCTCGGGGGAACTAGAGAGGCGTAATGTCACTCTTTCTTGATCATGACATTCATGCCTATCATCATTGTTTTCTTTGAATCCCTTCAACTTTCTACTTTATTCACTTTCTTTTTGGCATTTTTCTTTTTGTTCTTTCTTTCTTTTCTTTGCCTTTCCTTTTTTTTTCATTTCTTTCTTTTCTTTGAAGCTTTTATCACTTCCAAACCCCTCGTCTCTACTCCAAACTTATGTTTTTTCCAATTGTTTCTCAAGAATGCTAAGGAAAGATCGGGTGCCAAGAGAGGGTCATTACAAAATGGATAAAGGCTTGTAACATGGTTATTAAAAGAAAAAGGGCTTAGGCTCAAATGGGTTGACTAGGGATATTACATTGGTAGGTTATGTAAGATTTCAAATTTCAAATTGGACCAAGGAGTGCCTACAATCATTTATCAAGCCAAGCTACACTTAGAATTTTGCCTAAAACAATATTCGGGGCAAGTTCTAGACTATTAGCACGGGAACTTGGACTTTCAATTCAATACCTTACCTTTCACACTGCTGGATTGCTAAGGAGAACGGAGTCGAGGGCCCACAATAACCCTAGTTGAGATTGAGAATCACAAATGGCTCGACTGAACCACTCGATGACTGCTTAAGTCAACACAAGAGTCAAAAGGTCACAACTAGAGCTAATTTATGCCAATAACTTGTTTTTAACCATAAGGCCGTGGGTAAATGTGTTAGTACCAAGTGAAGCATGTTTTCCTAAACATAAAAGAAAATGGACTCAATCCCTTAAGAAGGTTGTCACGCCATCTATCATTGGGAAGAGCCACCCGGTTCACACAAAATCCACCTTTGGAAAGAACCGTGGCATTAAGAAAACCAAAGGTTTATTGTTCACTCAAAAACTAACAAATCAAAAAAAAGTTACTAAAATAAATAAGAAGTTATACTACTAAGAAAGACAAACTAAAGAAGCTAAACTACGGAAGGTAAGGCAAACGAATATACAAACCGAGGGGAAAATGAATATAAACATCAAGGGAAAGGGAAGAATATATACATAACCAAAGAGAAAATAAAGATAAAAGAAAAATAGTATAAGAGTTATTACAGACCAAATATCAATGTCAAATTAATCAAAATAGACCACCCCCCGAATAAAAGTGAGCATTGTCCCCAATGCTTATCAAAAATAAGAACAAGAAGGGGTAGAGAGTTAAGAGAACTCCCTATGTGGTCTCAGTCTACATGGCATCCTCAGCACCCTCGGTCTCCTCTAGATGTATCTCATCATCACCTGGCTAAGGGAAAATAGGATTGCTGAGCATCTGGATCATCTCCTCAGCGGAGTGGGCAGTCGCAACCGGCTCCTCAGACTGGCCGGCTGCTATATGTGATGCCTCTGGTACTGCTGGTTCTAAAGGTGCTCCCTCGATAAGTAGGTCGAGTTGTAGATCTCCGGCCGATGCAAGCTTGGTAACTGCTGTTGTCAACTTATCCACCGACTTCTTCGAAGCTTGAGACTTCCACATTTTCTTTACCTGCTTGCCCAAATCCTCAATGACATCCCCATGTGCCACCAGAGTCTCCATAATGGTCTTCTGGTTGTCCAGAATCTTCTTTAATGTTTCCTCCACTAACGGAGGTACCTGTGATGCATCTTGGGCAGAAGACTGTGCTGCAACAACACTGGATTTGTCAGACAACTTTGAAGTAGCTTCCTGCATCCAGTTGTTGAGACTCGCAGCGCAGTCAGCGGATAAGTAGATAAAGCTGGCACTGATAATGGAGCAGATGGTTTGGAAGAAGAAAATGGTGGCATGCCTGCTGTCTCGGTGGAAAGTCCGACTGCTGTGGAAGGCATAGTATCTGTGGAGGGCTCATCAGTTGAATCAGTAACTACTACCGTTAGCTCCTCAAACTGGCCAGTGGAGGTAGTTGCCGTACCCTTGAATTCGGGTTGTCAGAAACCTATAGGTGGTACCATGAGAAAGGCTTCTTGGCCTTTACTTTAGTATTATACTACCTCGGCTCCACCTTTTGATCATTGAAGTACTCTATGAGGAAGTTCGGGTAGGGGTAGGACCTCTCATCCTTCTAGACAGCCAAAGTGATGTTGGTTGACATTATAGCACCCACATTGATCAGGTGCCCAGCCATAATTGAAGCCACCAGGACTGCTCGGGGAAGTGGGAGGTTGTTCTCATTCAAGCATNTTGACATTATAACACCCACATTGATCGGGTACCCAGCCATAATTGAAACCATCAGGACTGCTAGGGGAAGTGGGAGGTTGTTCTCATTCAAGCATGGGTCAATGCGGCTACACACGAAAGTCTGCCACCCTTTAGCTTCAAAGTTTAGGGTGGCCCGGACTATGGGAACCCATGCTATGAGCCACAGAGGTATTGATCCTCGAATATCCAAAATCTCAGCTAGCCATAGGCGAGCTGCATTACCCATAGCCAGCTTTTCCAAGTATTGGACTGCCTCCACTTCTTCAAATCCCACGTAAGAGTTCAAAGCATAAGAGTCGAGTCAAATTTTTATATTTCTCACTTTTGTCACCTTGGTACCCTTCTTAATGTGAGCCACATTGGCATAAAATGCTTTAACCAAGTGCTCATTTGCATCGAGGGCGCTTTGAGTGAACCATTTCCATCCTTTTCTCTGCTGGAACTGTCTGAGGACATTTGGGTTGTGCTTGTCCAAATATTTCATCAAGAATTGTCGCTCCAGAGTGAGCGATCTCCGGGGCCACCACTCTCTAAATCTGTTGAAGGCAGTCAAGTTGACAAATCTGTCTTCCCACATCTCCCTTTTCTTTGTCCTCTCAAGACCACCCACTTGAGTGTCTACCCCTCTACCGTTATCCGGTACGTCATCATCATCATCAACATTGATTGGTGCCACCGGGGCATATGAGGAAGAGGGCTTAGAATCATGGCTACCCTCTTCCGAACCTTTAGAAGAACTAGCAGCGGAAGATGATTCATCAACTAAGTGGAATCTACCCGGGACTTGTTGAGGTTGGGTGTTAGGTGGGGCTTGGTCAGAGTTTCCCTCAGAAACTTTCCTAGACGGGAAATACTCAATGGTGTCTGATGATTTAGGGACTCTATTGGCCGTAGCCTTCTTTCTTAACATTCTCTGGATGGCTAGTGGTAGGTTACTCTTGCTTCGTCCTCGGCCTCGGCCTCGGGAGGGTTCTGCTCTCCCTTTTGATGTTTCTCCTCTACCACGTGATCTATTCATCGTCTGCAGTTCATAACAATAAGAATCAGTTGGAGTTCAGGTACATAGGACACAAATATATGCATGATAGTTGCAGGTCAGTTATAAAAAATAGAAGAGGCAGTGCGGACCGCACAAAAGTGAGTGCGGCTGCAGACTGCCAAGTGCAGACTGCAAAAAGTGAGTGCGGCCGCAGACCGCCAAGTGCAGACCACACAAAAGTGAGTGCGGCCTCACAATAAAAGTGCGGACCGCATAATTTTGAGTGCGGCCACACGACCCCAGGTTCAGTCTATTGGGACTCTGATCATTTAATAGTGCGGAGCGCACAATTTTGACAGCGGACCACACAATTTCACTGCGTACCGCATATTTTTGAGTGCTCCGCACAATTCAAGCATACAAATGCCCTAACTGAGAGACTGCGGACCATACGAAAGTGTGTGCGGCCGTACAATTTTGATTAACACGGCACTGCTTTACGATTCATACAAGTTTTGCAAGAATTATACATGGCCCTAATAATCAAGCATGATTAGCTATTTACCCAGTCCCCAATTAACAATTAAGAAGATACCCACATGATTTTGAGAACAGATGACTAACTATTGACATTTTTAGGCATGAAATTAACCCTAGACAAAAGAATAAAACTAAGAGAAGATGAAAAATCTAAAGATGAAATGAACATACCAGTGATGGAGGATGCAAGTGAGAATTTAAGAGATGAAATGCTTGATGTTTGAGAATTAGTGGGGGATGCACTATGTTTGCTTAGGGCTTGAAGGTTCAGAGAATGTAAAGTGTAAAAAGTTGAGAAAAGCCCTATTTATACTTTGACTCGTCAGGCCCAGAACTTACCTGAGTGTGGACGCACAATTTTTAGTGTAGTCCGCACTCATTACCTGCTCCTTCGAAGACGTTCTGTGGACCGCACAAAAGTGAGTGCAGCCGCAGAATTTGTGCGGACCGCACAATGTTATGTGCATCCGCACTTTGTTAAGGATTTTTGACAGGCCAAACTTCAGAGAGCAAGCAATTATACCGCACACAGAATTGTGCGGCCGTAGAGTGATTGTGCGGTCCGCATAATTTTGGTGCTGTCCGCACTTTTGTGACACTTAGCCAATATGTTTTTCTTACACAGTCCCTGCAATGTACACCCATTCCTGCATACACTTCAAAACTAGTTAGCACAAAACAAAGCTATCTAACAAAGAATAAAAACAAGAAAAAGAAAAAGATACATGGGTTGCCTCCCAAGAAGCGCCTGATTTAACATCGCGGCACGATGCAAATTACCAATCATTTGAAATGAAGGACCGCCACAATGTGGCCATCATAAACCTTGCCATGATAATGTTTAACCCGGTGTCCATTGACTCTAAACACCTCGTCATTCTTATTTTTCAAATCTAGAGCACCAAAGGGGGTTACATTCACCACTTCAAAGGGGCCACTCCATTTTGACTTCAACTTGCCCGGAAACATCCGTAACCGAGAATTGAACAATAGCACAAGATCACCCTCTTTAAATTCATTGTTGTGGATGTACTTGTCATGGAGGTACTTCATCTTCTCGTTGTAAAGGGACGAGCTTGTGTAGGCATGATACCAGAATTCATCAAGCTCATTCAATTGTGACACCCTTAGATTTGCCGCGACATCCCATTCAAGGTTCAACTTCTTCAAAACCCACATGGCCTTATGCTCAAGTTCTACCGGAAGATGGCATGCCTTCTCGAATACTAACTGGTATGGAGACATCCCGATCGGTGTTTTGTAGGCCGTTCTATAAGCCCAAAGAGCATCATCAAGTTTTCTTGACCAATCCGTCCGGCTGGTATTGACTGTCTTTGACAAAATACTCTTTATCTCCCGGTTGGAGACTTCAACTTGTCCGCTTGTTTGAGGATGGTAGGGGGTTGATACTTTGTGAGTGACACCATACTTTGTGAGTAAGGTATCAAAAGCCTTGTTGCGAAAATGTGAATCTCCATCACTAATAATGGCTCTTGGGGTACCAAACCTCGTGAAGATGTTCTTTTTCAAGAATGCCACCACACTCCTTTCTTCATTGTTGGGCTAAGCAATGGCCTCAACCCATTTAGATACATAATCCACCGCAACTAGAATGTAGGTGTTTCCACAAGAGCTAACAAATGGACCCATAAAATCAATACCCCACACATCGAAAATATCTATCTCCAAAATGGTGGTGAGAGGCATTTCATTCTTCTTTGAGATCCCACTGGCCCTTTGGCATTCATCACACCGCTTGACAAGCGTACTAGCATCCTTGTAGAGAGTAGGCCAATAGAATCCACAACTCAAAACTTTTGCCACCGTTCTTGCTCTACCATGGTGACCACCATATAGTGAAGAGTGGCAAGCCTCAAGAATACCCATTTGTTCTTCCTCCGGCACACATCTTCGGATCACACCATTGGTACATATCCGAAAAAGATACGGCTCATCCCAATAATAGTCAAGGCAATCCCGTTTGAGCTTCTTCCTTTGGTTTGAAGAGAACTCATTTGGTATAATGCCATTCAAAAGATAATTGGCAAAGTCGGCGAACCATGACATCCCAGTAATAGAAATGGCTAGGAGTTTCTCATCGGGAAATGAATCATTTATCTCAAGGCCATCATGTGGCCTCCCCTCCTCCTCCAATCGAGACAAGTGGGGTGCCACTTGATTTTCACTACCCTTGCGGTCTTGAATCTCTAGATCAAACTCTTGTAATAGAAGCACCCACCACATCAACCTTGCCTTAGAATCCTTCTTGCTCATCAAATACCGAAGTGCCGTATGGTCGGTGTGAACAATCACCTTTGTACCATCAAGTACGGGTGGAACTTATCCATAGCAAAGCCAATAGCAAGGAGCTCATTTTTGGTCATTGTGTAGTTGACTTGGGCATCATTCATGGTCTTGCTTGCACAATAGACCGGATGGAAGATTTTGTTTATACGTTGCCCCAACACTGCTCCAACCGCCATATCACTTGCGTCGCATATGAGCTCAAAAGGCAAGCTCCAATCCGGTGCGGTAATAATAGGAGTAGTAGTCAACTTGAACTTAAGCAACTCGAATGCCTTCATGCAATCTTCATTGAAATGGAACTTGGCATCCTTCTCCAAAAGTTTACACAAAGGGTTCACCACCTTAGAAAAATCCTTGATGAATCGACGATAGAACCCCGCATGACCCAAAAAGCTCCTCACTCCCTTCATGGATGTAGGGGAGGGAGTTTGGAGATCACTTCAACTTTGGCCTTATCAACCTCAATATCATACTTTGAAATCTTGTGACCGAGGATAATGCATTCCTCGACCATGAAGTGACATTTCTCCCAATTCAAAACCAAGTTAGTTTCCTCACATCTTGCCAATACCTTGTCCAAGTTGTTCAAGCAATCATCCAAAGAATTCCCAACGACGAAGAAATCATCTATGAAGACCTCAAAAATATCTTCCACCATATCGGTGAAAATAGCCATCATACACCGTTGAAAAGTCGCCGGTACATTACATAACCCAAATGGCATCCTCGAGAATGCAAAGATACCATATGGACAAGTGAAAGTGGTCTTCTCTTGGTCCTTAGGAGCAATAAGAATCTAATTGTAGCTGGAGTATCCATCGAGGAAGCAATAAAAAGCACGCCCGGCCAACCTATCCAACATTTGATTAAGAAATGGAAGCGGAAAATGATCTTTCCGAGTGACTTTGTTGAGCTTCCTATAGTGCATGCACACTCTCCACCCGGTGACAGTTCTTGTGGGGATCAATTCATTCTTGTCATTAGTTATCATAGTTATGCCCCCTTTCTTTGGGACACATTGCACCGGAGAAGTCCATGAGCTATTGGAAATGTGGTAAACAGTCCCGACATCCAA